>CAUYRT010083626.1:0-34826 GCA_963574885.1 Lepilemur ruficaudatus | reverse complement strand
CTGCCTCAGCCTCCCGAGTAGCTGGGACTACAGGCATGCGCCACCATGCCCGGCTAATTTTTTCTATATATTTTTAGTTGGCCAATTAATTTCTTTCTATTTATAGTAGAGACGGGGTCTCGCTCTTGCTCAGGCTGGTTTCCAACTCCTGGCCTCAAGCAATCCGCCCGCCTCGGCCTCCCAGAGTGCTAGGATTACAGGCGTGAGCCACCGCACCCGGCTTTTTTCACATTTTTCAAATATCAGTCTATTTACTGTCCTTAGTTGCATAATATTGTAATTATCTTATTTACATTATTTTCTTCTCATGCGTGTTTTATATCATATATATACACATATGTATAAAATATATGTGTATATTTTCAAAGTAAATGCCATATCCTGGAAAATCAGGCTTATGCACTTGTTTTTCACTAATATAAAATCATATTATACAACTTGCACCCATGTAAAATAACATGATTATGATAAATAATAACTATGTGTATATTTATTCTTTACTCATGAAATTCTAAATTCAGATTTATTAATATCTTGGACATAAGGTAAATGTACCTAAATTTCAAGTTGTGATGGATGAAAGCATACCATTTTTAAAATATATGTATGTTTTCTTACTTTTTAATAAAATGAAGAGGCCCAAAATACTTTTTGTTGTTTTTTATGATTTCAGTGCAAAATGGCTGTATTCTGTTATCTAAGAATATCTTAAATAAATAAAAATATATTCTTATTTTAAAAAACTCAATTTAACTCTATGAAAAGAAAAAAGTACCATGTCAAGAAATCTTCATTTATCAATAGCAAATACCATGAATATTTATGAGAAATATTGAATGAGGTGATATATATTTTGCTAAAATTCACCAATCACAATCTTATGAATATCACATGAATATGAATCCATTTGTTAAACTTACTGCTGTGTTGTATTCTACAATTCATAATCTAGAGGAAAACCTATTTTTCATGACCACATATTTAATGCATATATTATATTTTAATGTATATTCATGGATAATTTTAAACTGAAAATAAAATGTAGAATATTTTCCTAAAATTGTTTTTGATATCTAATGTATCTAGATGACAATTTAATCAAATTAACAATTATAATCAATCTAACTTAGGGCTAGGCTATTGTATAAACCTGTGAAAATCCAAACCTTTTAGAAAGAAATAAGTCAGTATTGTGGAATACTCTTTTCTCAGCCTTATTTTTCCAGTTCATATTTAATTCAGTACATACTACTCAGAGGCAAGGTTGTCAGTATTCCATTCTCTTGGAATAACACCAAAGTCAATCCCAAGAATGTGAGTTCTCACAAATGTATTGTCTGCAGTCTCACTTCATCAGAAGAGACTATTAGCTTTGCCCTAGTCTGATTTGGCATTTTTTTGTAGAGGACACTTGTTCTCACAGAATCTGTTCTACTTGTTAGAAGCTTAGTAAGGGAGTATATGATGTCTCAAAGGTCATCAGATATTATTAGAGGCTCCAACAATTTATAATTAACTTTGTGTTTAAAGAAGAGAACAACAGGGTCACCAATAACACATTCTGGGAAGGCAGCCAGGGCACTACCATGGGAGTCATGATGCCTAAATGTAAATTGAGTAGGCTGGACCTGTGATGTATACTTGATCAGAA
The DNA here is from genome assembly GCA_963574885.1 of Lepilemur ruficaudatus. Classification (NCBI taxonomy): domain Eukaryota; kingdom Metazoa; phylum Chordata; class Mammalia; order Primates; family Lepilemuridae; genus Lepilemur; species Lepilemur ruficaudatus. The sequence continues at coordinate 33,175 of CAUYRT010083626.1, read as the reverse complement.
GCAAGGCAACTATTAACACAGTAAGAGAGAGAGAGAGAAATTTCTAATAGGTGAGCAGATGTCTTGGGAAGAATGGGACATTAGCCTTCAGTTTAATGGCTACAGCACGTATGCTCTCAAATAGACATGACTCTTCTAGAATCAGTCTCTACTGTATGCCAAGAACTAACTTAAGCCTGAGGATCAATGGGGAGGCTGTGTTCCCTACAGTCAGCATGAAATTGACAAGATAGAGTTAAAGACCAAAAAAGTAGGATGAAACTCTTATTCTTTGTGTCGTTTTTCTTTTTGTTTTCTGGGGCCAAATCCCAAAAAAAAAAAAAAAATCTCTCCTAACTCAAGGATGTTTTATTTCAGTTTAAACCTTTAGTAGAAACAAATTTTATTTCAAGAAAGGAATGACATTTTCTTACAAAATTCTACCAAGACAATTTGAATTGCTTTCACTCATTTTTTCACAGGACTATTCTGTGCTGTAGCCTAACAGGCTTGATTTTCAAGTTTTTCAAACAGGCAGAATGGAGCCAGTTGTTACTACTTGAAGAATATAGAAAAGACAAAGTTTGCCCAATCTTACTTTTTCCCCTTTATTTTTATACTTTTTGAAGGGTTGGTTTCTTTCTTTGTATTTCCCCAGTACCCTTTTTACCTAAAATCTGTGCTTGGCTCTTTGGCTACTGCTCCACTCCCTCCTGATCTCTCAGCGACTAACCTGGTGTGTTATCATCGGGGAGGATAAGCTCCCTTGAATGCATGAGATGATCACACTGGACAGCAGCATTTAAAGGCAAAGAGAGTTATTTTGAGAATAATTGTCATAAGTATTTTTCATTGTTAGTGGAAACAGAACTGCTGTCTCAGAAGCAGGTATCAAACATTTAAGGATGGCTTACACAGTCCTTCACCAGAGAAAAGACCTCTCTCTAACCTGGAGCTTTTACACCACCTCCCAGCTGTAGCAAGCTCACCTGGAACATTTTTATCTTGCCTTCAAACCATTTTATTTTTGAATAAAAATCTAGAACATATACAAAAATAGAAACAATTTACATGAACCCAGTGTGCATACCATTCAGCATCAACAATACTCAACACAAGGTCAATCTTATTTCATCCCTACCATTACCGCCTCCCTCTCTATTGTATTTTTTTTTAAATTGCAGATATCAAATCTTGTGTTCCATAAAAATTTTTAAAAGAATATCTTTTTTTAACATCAAGACAACATATGCTATTTAACCACAGGTTACCACTATACCTTCTGTTATTTTGTAAAATAATTAATTTTAGTTGACTTCAGATACAACAACAGAGCTTGTCCTAAATTAGCTACATGCATGTCATATAAATAGTTGGATTATGTACAGGTTAAATGATGGACCTGCCTGAAAAAGGTAATCATTACTGTTTAGGAGTTACGGTAATCATTGTTGCTGTAGGAGTTTAGCTGTTCCTCTGCCTGAACTTTTGTGTACTTCCTGAAGCGCACAGCAGGAAGCATGATGTAGCTCATATTGACATTTGGGGTATCATTCAACTAAGACAGGATTTTTATTATTATTGGCAAACTATCTCCTATTTTGACTTAAGATAGAATCTGTAATTCAAATTACAGGAAAATAAACAGAGTTTACAGCCAAGTTTACATAAAGTAAATGTGGAAAACTCAAACACATCCTATTAGAAAGTTGATGTTATTGTGAATTTCCACCCCCCTGGAGAACTATAATACCATTGTGTTTATTCTACTTATGACAAATTGCTCATATGAATTTTCATCAGAGGATTCAAATTTGTTTTTACTCTCTGGAACATTAGTTTGAAATCAGAATAAAAAATAACAAAGGCCCTTATATGCAAATATAAAACAATTATGAAAAAACGAAATGAATGATATGTCTTAAAAAATGCTAATAAAAACATAATGAACATATCTATCACCGATACAGTAGTTTGCTTCGCTATTCCCAAAATTATGTTTTATCATATAAAAATCTGAGATTATCTGAAAGTCAAGAAGGCCTTTACTTTCCCTGTGAAAAAGTAGAGTCAGTGCTTTCTTGAACAGTACATAATACTAAGGACACAAGACAAAAATAATTACAAAATTAAATTTTGCACTGTCTTGATATTGAGTATATTTGATACATAGTTTCTAGGATATTTTTAAAATATATTAAAAGTCTTTAAATATAATTTATAGATTGTCTGCTCATCCAGTTCTGACTATTTATCATGCAGTTTTCAGGTTTTCTAGGCTTCTCTGAAGTTACTGAACCTGAGGATTTTGCAGAACGCAGAAAGGACAGTGTTGTGACAGAGGATCCTGATGACATGAGAAACTGAAATGACACTCAGAGAGTTAACTTAGCAGCTGTCACTCTGGTAGAAGAAGTCAATTAGCAATAAATTTCATGTATTTTTTTCTCATCTACTCTTATCCTTTGGGAAGTTAAAGACTACTTTTAAGTAGTGTCTTTTGCTACTAAGAAATAAAGAGGCTGTTAGACAAAAAATATTAAAACATTAAAAATTTTTTAAAAAGAAATAAAGAATTATTTGAATTTTTATGACAACTCTTTCCTAGATACAATAACTTGGCTTTCAGAGCGTATTAGAATTTTCCTTTTATTTTGTTTTGTTTTACTTTCATTAAATATGTTGAAACACAAAATACAAAAGGAAAAAAATGTAGAAATCTGAGGCAAAGTTCTAGATTACATGGACTGCGTAATGTGCCCATTAAACTGCAAAGTAGTATCTTAAATTGGATACCTCCTCTCCAGAGAAAGACAGAGGGAGAGCGAGACAAAGAGAGAGAAGAGGAAAGCAGCAGTAGCAGCAAAAAAAATGTAAAAAAACCCGATAATACTGAATAATTGGAAAAACTTAAATATGAACTTCATATTAGAAAAGAGATCTGTAATAGCTCTAACTTTGTGCATGTGATAATTCCATCATGGTTATGTAGAAGAATTTATCTTCGTCCTTATTAGAAACACTTTAATGTAGTCAGTGTTAAATGTAATAATGTCTATAATTACACTGATATGCAAAATAAAGCAAAATATTTGTAGGCAAAATATAGACATAGATATGTGAATGAGGGAAAGAAAGCAGACAGATGTTACAAATATTCTTGCAACTTTTCTATAAATTTAAAATTCTTAAAATTTAGGAAAAAATAAAACAAAGATTGGCAACATAAATATACTAATTTAAAAATATTAATGAAATTAAAAATTAAAATAAATGGAATTGATTATTTATTGCCATAAATTCATTCCATGTAATAAGACACATTAGTAAGCATGAGGAACATATTTCTGCATGAAATTGCACACGCGCACACACACGTACACGCAAAGGAATAAAGCTTGCACAAATGAAGTTAAGCAAGAAAAGCCACACACATTGAATAGGAGAGAGTATATGATTTTTATGGCATGCATTTCTAACGTATACACAACTGTTGTGTTAGGAGAGATCAATGTACTGGTAACTTCAGTGTGTAAATACTAGAAGAAGTAAATAAAATATTTATGCATTCGTGGAAATTGAAGAATATTACTTTGGCATTAAAACTAATTATTTTGGGACTAAAAGCCTATAATAGGAGTTTTAATTAAGAATTATGTCAAGGACTTTGCAGAAACGAATGAAATGAATATATAAAATGATCTTATAGAGTGACCTCAATACTCATGAGCATATGAAAGAAGTATCAGATAATTCTTATACGAAATTTTTGGGAAGACAGGGTATTACATTTGGAGAAGATGCCTAGCAGAACAAAGAAATTTAAAGAGAAGAAATAGAAATAGTAAAGCTACACCATTAAAATTTTTATCAGACTTATGCATCTTCCCTCCAGCATTATCTGCAGTTTGCCTCAGCCCCCAACTATTTAAATGTCGTAAAATCTTTTCTAGGGATTCTCTATTTTTCAACACATGGTAATTACTTCATTGATCCTTAAATGTCTGTTTATGCTCTTTTAAAGAACAAAGAGTTTATGTGGAGAAGAGAAGAGAATGTTCCTGAATGCTTTAATGTGATTTATAAATATGAAATGCTAAGAAACTGTGCAACTCTGCTAGGCTATTATGAGATTTTATTTTATAAGAGCTGAAAAAAATTATATCGTAATTATAAAAATGGTGACCACTCATATTCTCAGAAAATTAATTAACTAAAGGTTAAATACTCAGATTGAATTGCTATCCTATCTATTCTATATACATACCTCTATAAGTCAGACTTCAAGACATTATCAGTATATAAAAGAGTGCTTCTGTTTAATATTACTTGGTACTTTTTGTAATGATTAAACACTTTCCCACACATTTGATGAAGAACATAGGGAATCTCTATTACTTAAGTGTCTTTCATTTGTCCTATTTGAGAGACTTATTCCTGTTAGGAAGATTGGCTTTGCATGATTTGGTTCACTTCCATAATGGGAGCCATAAATCCATCAAATATATAAAAGAGACCGATGGTCTCCTAATTAAAGCTTGAATTTATGATAGATATGCTCTTCTCAGGGAAATTCTTCATGGAGCAACAGAGTAAGTGATGCTTATTTTTTTTAAAAGCTGTTAAGAAGTTATAACATTTATTTTGAAGGCATAAGATGAAGACGGAGAGAACATATATGTAGTTACTATATTAACTCTATTGTAAATTGATAGCAATGACATGGAATTTACCGTGAAAAAGTGGGCAATTTAAACAATTAAAATAATGGTTGTGTATTAAAAAAAGCTGGTGTAAATGGTAACTAAAATGATAAATAGAAAAGTGTTACTATTGGCAGAACACTGACATCTATTTAGATGTGGCATGTCCTGATCAGTGAGTTTCTATTCCAAATAATAAAATATTTACTTGTTTTAGATGAGATAGGATATCCACAGCAATATTTTTACCTCTTGCCTCACCATTTTTTATTCTCACAGATATTTCTTTTAGTTTCACTCTTTTTTAAGTCTAATATAACAATCAACGAAATAATAATAATAAATTGAAAGAAAACTAAGTCTTTTATAACTAAAAGTTGATTGTAACATCATGTACGCAAGATATCAGATCATAGATGTGTAGTTACTTGAGATGGTAGTATGTGAATACCTTAGGAAAAAGGCATGTATTATTACAGCTCTAGGAAAGAAGTGGAAAAAAATCCACAGGTATAGATTTTTTAAAAATCTGATTTCTATGCCTTCTTCAATTTATCTTTAATGCCTATCATCAAACACCATCTATCTTCCCCACCAAAAATGAAAATGAAAAGAAAATAATAAACAGAGAAAAAATACAGTTCAAATCAGCATAAAAATATTCAACCTATTCTACAAGGTTAAATATTTAGAAAAGAATATTTTGGAAAATGAATTATTACCCAGCTCCAAAGCCATTTCCACATTTTCAGGTATTTCTTACAACAGTAATCTTACTTCTCAGTACCCATTTCTGTCTTAGTCTGCTCAGGCTAGTATAACAAAATACCATAAATCGGTTGGCTTACGAAAAAGAGAAATTTATTTCTCTTAGTTGTGGAGGCTGGGAAGTTCAAGATCAAGGTGCTGCCAGATTTGATGAGGCCTTCTTCCTAGTTCAAAGACAGACATCTCCTCCTGTATCCTCACGATGTAGAAAGGGCAGAGAATCTCCCAGTGGCTCTTTTATAAGGGTACTAATCCCATTCATGAGAACTCTGCCCTGATGACCTAGTCATCTCCCAAAGTCACCACCTCCAAATACCATCACATTGGGGATTAAATTTCAGTATACAAAGTTTGAGGGGACATAAACATTCAGTCTCTAGGAACTGCTAAAATGCAATTTCTTTGTAATATGCATTTCCTAAAATTATAAGAACGCACAAGAATATATGTAGCTGAAATCATTGAAGGAGAATTTTCCTCCCCGTGTAAGTTTCTGGTATTTTTTTTTTTATTGACAATGTTCTTTCTGTTATGAAATATTTCTATTTGTTACTGATATACCATATAATTTGAAAATAAATTGAAACCTTCGTATGCATTTTCTATATTTATAATGTTCTCTGTTTATTTTGAAGAATCTGCATTGGGTAACTTTTTAAATGATACATTTTGAATGTTTTTGAAACTAATTTTGTAAAGTTGCTCATATGGCTTTATAATAAGTGTCAACATATTTGGAAAAGAAAATGGGAAACAAATGTGTTTTATGTGAATTCAAGCAAACAGTAAAAAAGTGAATTCATATAAGAATACAAGACATATTTTTTTAATATTCTAGATCATCTATTCTATTTATTTTTTTAAATTCAGGATTATGGGGGTACAAACATCTTGGTTACATGTAATACATTTGCCTCGTCCAAGTCAGGGTTACAAGCGTGTCCTTCCCCCATACGGTGTGCTCAGTTTCCATTAGTTGTGAGTTTGCCCCCTCACCTGACCGGCACCCAATCAGTATTACTACCATGTGAACACCTTAGTGTTGATCAGTTAGTACCAATCTGAAGGTGAGTACATGGGGTGCATGTTCTCCAACCTTGTGATACCTCACTTCAAAGGATGGGCTCAATCTCTATCCAAGATTTAATTTGTGTTTTCTGTTGTTTGTGTTTTACTATCGTGTAAATATAAACTAGGTTGCCTATTTTCATTCTTTGTTAATTAAGTCACGAGTTAATTGACTATAGTCTGAATCCCAGACACCAGTTTAAATCACCTGCTTATTATATTTATGTTTCTGATTCATGTATGATAGTTTATAGTATCTTCTGTTAATCAAAGGGCATTTTATCTTGTATAATACATACATTTTATCTTGTATAAAATGTTTTTCTACATTTTTTTCTGCTCTGAACTATAGAGAAAAGACATACTTTTGAAGCCAATTGTATATTTCATACCTGAGAACGGCCATGCAACTTAATTGCTCCCGTGAGAGAGTATTGATTGTTTGAGAGAGATGAATACGTTCAAAATGTCTTAAAAATGAAGATGTATTTTTCAAGCTGAACACATATTTCTTAAAAGAATGGAAATAGTGTATATGAAAATAGGCCAATTAAACCTGTTAGTGGCAAAATCACTGATTTTATTACTGCAAGTGTGACCAATACGGCTTGTTGTAAAGTGGAATGTTACAGTTACATTACAGAGATAAGTGAATCCTTGGAACATCTATTTGTTTCTAAAATTGAACTTGAAAGGACTTTTCATTTTCATAATCTCACTGTAAGACATGGCCAAGAATCATTTTACAATTCAGAAAGATAATGTATTTGGCAAATACAATGTTTAAATATTCTGTGCTTGATCATACTAACAGCTCTCTTGATAAATCACATTTAGTGCAATTGGTCACATCTGTTTTGAATGTATTGTTAGTATTACCTGTCATTGAGTGTATTTGTGTGCCCGTGGTCTGTATGTGTATGTGTGTTGGGGTGAGGCAATTGGACCCCCTTCCATAGAAGATAATTATAATTCTTGATTCAAAACATATTCTCATTAGTCTATGCATAATCTGGTTTTTAATTATTATAATTATGTAATAAGAACCTATAAAATAAACACAAGCCTCCTTACTCCCACGCAGACACACAGATGAGCTAAGGCATTGGGACCTGCCTTAAGGTTGAGGAGGAGAAATATATATTTCTGTTCCATTTCTTGCTTCCTCACCTCACCCCAACTTTGATAAAGTCATATCTAAAAGTCAATGCTAATAACTGTCTTACTTTGTTTTTTAATATAATTTATAGCATTCACATATATACTTACAAAGTATATTTTTCTCATTTAAATTATTTAGCCTTCTAAATAAGAGATGATACATACATATATGTATATGTTTTGAAACTTTAAAAAAGTTATTTTGTTCTAATTCATTTATCTTAATATATAATGTACCATCATAAGAATACATCATGATTTAAACATTCTCTGTTTTATTTATGGGTATCCTTTTTTCCACTTTTTACTTATTCTAAACATTTCTCTCTTAAACATTCTTGTTTCTGTTTCTTAAATGTGGAAAAAAATTTCTTTTAGAGATATGTTGAATCATGTGGCATGTGATTTTTCTATTTACAAGTTATTGCAAATCTGTTTCTACCATCAATGTATAAAATAGGTATATAGATGATACATAATAGATAAAATAGGATAACTACATAATTTATTGTCTAAATAGACACACTTCTGTGAGTGGAAGGGGCTCTGCTATTGTTTAAGCCCAACAACCATAAACTTGGGATGTCCTGAAAATAAACAAATAAACACGCTGTCCCTAACATATTAAGGTAATGCTCTAAATGTTTTCAAATTTGTAGAATGACAACTCAAATTTCAAGAGAGGAAATTGAGATTATGTTATATTAAGAAGATTACTGTATTTTTTATTAATTCATTCATTCAGTATCATTTGATAGAAATTAAGTAATGATCGGACCATGTTTTTTATCCTTCATTCTTGCAAGTCTCCTCTCTGAAAAGAAGATTCCAAACAGTATTCATCAATGTAGGGGAAAAAATGTAAGAAAATATAAATGATAAGTATCATTCTTAATCATACCTATTGGTAGACCTCAGGATAATCAATTGGAATAAAATCTTCAATTTTCTTTAATTGTTTCTAAATTACTACAGGGTAAATTCTTATCTGAATTAAAATGTTAATACGATTTTTTTAATACCACAGATATCTATATAGTTGTCTTTTATATTTTCCTCTATAGAGCATAAAGAATTCTCAGCTTTTAATTCTTGGTCTTGTATTTTCAGAAGCATGCCCTTGGAGGAAAGACATTTGTATTAATCTACAGTCTCTGTCACAAATAATTTAATGGTGATGCCCGCACACTTCCAGTTACTGTCAGTCAATAGCCCCCCAAAATCACATTATGGATGAATAATAAAGGAAAGGCAATAAAATTATTAGTTAGGACCACAAAGAAAAAAACACAGCATTCCATAATTTTTAGCAATGTGAAAATATGCTTTGTATGTAAGGTCTTAAAATCTATGGGGAGAAGGCAGATTGATAGTTGCAGAGCTAGTGTGTTAATTCCATAATACTGTTCTACTTTTTTCAAATGCCTCTATTCTATTAACCTGGTTTGGTTTATATCTGTCTGTTATCTATCTATCTATCAATCATCTATCTATCTATCTATATCTATTAAAATCTATCTTTCATAATTCTCAAAAGGCAGTATGGTCAAGTATTTAAATTTAAAAAATAGAGTCACACTCTGAGTTCAAATTCTACCTATCTCACTTTCAAATAATGTAAGTTGAACAAGTCACATGAACTCTCTCTGACTCACTTTCCTTGTAGTACTATAATTTCAAAGGAGATTGTAGTAGTTCCTACCCTACATGATTTGGGAATATAGTGTAATTACTTTATATAAAAGTAATATTGTAATAGAGAGTAAATTTAGCTATACATGAATAACATTCGTTCAGTATTTACAATGTAGCAAACCTTGTTTTAAGCATGTTACAAGATTTATTTAATTTTCACAACTGTCATCAAGAGTTCTCAGTCTGTTTTATTTAATTTTCACAACTGTCATCAAGAGTTCTCAGTCTGCCCCGTATAGTAATTATTCTTTGGAAGTAAGGTGATAGTTTTCTTGATCATGAAGCTGTGTAAAGAACTCAATATCTTTAGCCAGGCAGAAATATTTTGTGGAATCTGACTACCGTTTTTATAGTAAGTCATGTCAATTTCTGTTAAATCTTTAAAAATATATTTTAATGTTTTTTCCTTTCATACATTAAAAATTATTGATGCATAATAATTGCATATATTCCTGGGGAATAGGCGATATTTTTAAATATGCATACAATATATAATGGTCACATCCCGGTATGTAGGATATTTATCACCTTGATATAGTTTGATGTCTCTAGCTTTGTTCTTTTTGCTTATTATTGCTTTAGCTATTTGGAACCTTTTGTGGTTCTATACAAATTTCAGAACTTTTTTCTATTAATATTTCTGTGAAGATAGTCATTGGCATTTTGACAAGGATGGCATTAAGTCTTTAATTTGCTTTGGAAACTATGGTCACTTTAACATTTTAACACTGTTAATTCTTACAACCCATGAGCATGGAATGTCATTCCACTTGTTAGTGTCCTCTTAGTTTCTTTCATCAATGTTTTGTAGTTTTATTTCAGAAGACTTTCACCACCTTAAATTTTTCTAGGTACTTTTTGTAGCTATTATAAGTTGTTTTCTTGATTTCTTTGTTCAGCTAGTTTGTTGTCAGTGTATAGAAACACTACTGATTTTTCTGTGTTTTTACTGATTTTGTGTCTTGCAGCTTTACTGAATTCATCTATTAGTTTTAAGAGTTGTTTTGAAGGAGTCCTTGAGTTTTTCTATATATAAGATCAAATCACCTGCAAAGACCATTTGACTTACTGCTTTTCAATTTGGATGTCTTCCATTTCTTTCTCTTGCCTAGTTGTTCTGGGTAGGACTTCCAGTACTATTTTTAATGAGTGCTGAAAGTGAGAATCCTTCCTTGTCTTGTTCCAGTTCTGAGGAAAGGCTTTCAACTTCTCTCCATTCAGTATGTCATGGGTTTGTCATGCATTATGTAGAGATGTGTTTCTTCTGTACCTAATTTTTGAGAGTATTCACCATGAAGTAACGTTTAGTTTTATCAATGCTTTTCTCTTCATGCTCTGAGAAATCCATATGGTTTTTATCCTTCATTCTGTTAATGTTATGCATCACATTCTTGTGTACATATGTTGAATCATCCTTACATCCCACTTGATTCCAGTATATTTCCTTCTTCAAGTGTTGGTGAATTCAGTTTGCTACTATTTTGTTGAGGCTATTTGCATGTACGTTCATCAGGAATATTGTCCTGTAGTTTTATTTTTTTGTTGTGTACTTGTCTGGTTTTGGCATCAGGGTAATGCTGACTTCATAGAATAAGTTATAAAGAATTATTTTCTTTACAATTTTCTGGAATAGTTTGAGAAAAGTTGGTTAGTTTTTCTTTAAAAGTTTGATAGAATTCAGCAGTAAAACCACTGAGCCCTGGGCTTTTCTTTATTGGGAGACATTTTATTGGTGATTCAATATTTTATTTATTGCTTGTCTGTTCAAATTTTCTAATTTTTCCAGGTTTAATATTGTTATGTTGTATGTGTCCAGGAATTTATCCATTTTCTGTAGCTTTTCCCATTTGTTAGCATATGGTTGTTCATAATTGTCTCTAGTATTTCTGTGGTATCAGTTATAATGTTTCCTTTTTCATTTCTGATTTTATTTATTTGTGTCTTTTCTCTTTTTTCTTCATTAATCTAGATAGCAGTTTATCAATTTTATTTATATTTTCAATGAGCTAACTTTTGATTTTTTGATCCTTTGTAATGGCAATTTTTAATCTAATTTATTGGGTTCTGCTCTGGTCTGCATTATTTTCTTCATTATACTAATTGTGAGTTTTGTCTTTCTTTGATTTTCTAGTTTCTTGAGGTGTACCATTATGTTGTTTATTTGAAGTTTTCCTACTTTTTTAAAGCATTTACTGTTATGAAATTCCATCTGCCTTTGCTGTATCCCAGGTTTTGGTATGCTGTGTTTACATTTTCATTTGTTTCAATAATTTGTTTGGTTTTCCTTTTCACTTCTTCATTGACCCAATTTCCATGTATTTTTAATGTTTCCAGTGTTTCTCTACTTGCCAAATATTAATACAACTAAGAAAATTCTTAAACTTTAATTTTTGTTTTTCACTTCAAAATGAAGTTTTTGTTCATTTGCACAGTTTAGCTTATGTTTTTAGCTTGGAATAGTGTAACTGGAATTTAACTTTTATTCCACAGAAAGTCAATAAATGTGTAAATGACTGCACATTATGTCATAAATAATGTTGGTTTTGAAAATAATTGTTAATCTGTTTTGATAAGCCTGAGTTGTTATGAAGCAGAAAGAATAGATTTCAATACAGTAAGCTGTTCTAATTTTCCCCTGATTAACAAACTCTTTAATTTGTTCCAACTACATTAAACAAACTCTTTAATTTGTTCCAACTACATTCTTCTTTTTAATTTTTAATTTTCTACATTTTCTTTGAGCTTTTTTTGCACTCTCTTCTTCTTTGAAAAATAACCTTACTTTGTTAATATTTCAGTATTACATAAACAATTATCTTTTATTAGAAAGAAATAATGAATATTCATGTTTACATTTTTCTAGTAAATGCTATGTATTTAAATCTGTAAAGATTTAACATAAGGATGATAATTAGTTTTACTACTATAATGATTAAATGTCCAAACTGGTAAAATATAACATTTTCAAAAATCATGATTATATCTCCATGTATATTTTATACAGCATTTAAACTCTTTGTACGGATAAAAGTGCAAAGTAAAGAATCTCAGGGTCTGTTTTGAAGGTCCAAATCTACAATATTCAAATATTATTTTTGTCATTTAAACATATATTCACTTGGGGAATAAAGGGGCCTTAAGATGTACATAGCAAGGGTAATATTCCTTTTTATTTGCATTGGACTGTATTTTCCTCTTTGTAACTAGTTATCCTTTGCACAACTGTGAGAATTGCACTTAAAGAATCTCCTTTGATCACCTAATCAAATACTCAGAGAAAGTTCCTTGCAATTGTTCTGTGATGTGAGCCTCTTTCTTGGGGAAATAAAATGTATTGGTTAATTTCATTTTGAAAGGCACTTACTGTTAGAGTACTTTTCTTCCTTAGTTAATTTTCCTCCAGTGTTCTGCAGTAATAGCCTTTCCACATTTCAGTTCACTCGTAGAAATGGAAAATAGCTTAGGAGGATCATCCTACCCTTTCAGTAAGTTTACATGTTTAAGGAAAGAGTTACCATGATACCCAGAGCTTTCTCTTTTGTAGACTAAATAGTACTTACTTTTCTTCCTAATAGAACATTTTTAAATCTTATTGCTCATCACATTTCAAAGCCCATTTGGAAATTGTGATAACAAAATGCACTAGACTTTCAAGAATTAAGAAAAAAAGGAGAGAGTTAAGGCAGGCTTTAGCACATAGAAAGCTACAAGACACACTACTTACACCTTAAACAGCACCCAAAAATTCTATGTGAGGATGGCATTAAGAATAAGGTTCGACATCAGGCAGCACCTCCACTAATCTTATTCAGAGGCAGACATTTCTTTCAGGTATCACACATATGTTATGGTTAAATTTAAGATGTATCCTCCCAGGTTGGCCCTGAAATCAGTGCGCAGGTTGCTGTGGCCTTCTCAGTAGTGTTGCTGTAGCTCGCTGTGACTGACCCAGCATGCCACATTCTGTGTGGCTGCCCGATCCTCTTTCCCAAAACTCTTCAGCTGTCTCAGTTGGATTTAACCTCTGCCCTAGCTAGACTGAGAATGTTCACGGATACTTCCCTTCTGTTCAGCTACTTCAGATATTAATCTTAATTGAACAAACATCTGGAAGAAGACAAGAAAAGATGTGGAACTGTATAAAACAGCCATATGTAAAAAACTGTATATTCAAAACCAGCAGAAATATCATGAGATGAGAAAATTGGCAACTAAATGCCAGGAGTTCAGGAAATCTGACATGCATTGCAGCTTCATTATTAACAACAATTTCACCAGAACTAAAAAGCCATCCCATTGACATTATCTTCCTCCTTAAAGTTATTCTCCTTCTTCATATGTGAAGAACTCTGTAAGAACTAACATTATGGCATTATTGGTACCTTACAATACACTAGTTCCTTTTTTTTTTTATCAAGCTTGTCACTCTGACTCATCTGAATAGTGCTAACTTGTTGCCGTTTATACATTGGTCTGAATTCACGTATTCAAGAGGCAGGGATCATACGAGTACCGGGTATAAAGGCAAAGCAGGAATGTCAATGATTACATAAGCAAATTAGATAAAAAGTTACACATCAGTGAAGAGACTTTGGAATTGCAGACCCTTCTTTTTCAAAAACAAACTATTATTCACATCCTGCTGAGTTAAGATCAGAATTGGTGGATAAAAATTAATAAATTAAAGTAAATTTACTAAAGTTGCTACAACAGATAATATGTTTAGAATCTCAGGACAATAATTAATGTTAGATTTTCCCCTTTGATAGTATATTTTATTTCCTATCTTAGTTTTCCCATAATTATACAAAATAGTTTTTATGATTTTAATCAAAAAGTAAAACATTATGTCTTAAAAATCCCATCCATAAGAAAAAAAATATATATATATAAAACTTAAGTGGATTGACTGTAAATGCATTTTATAGAACTTTATTCATTCATGTATTCATTTATTTACTTAATAATTGTTTCATGATCCTATACTATGTAGTACGAACTTGAAATATAAAAATCAAACACACAATCTTGTGTATGATAGACAGATATAGAAAGATAGAGAAGTAGATCACTAGATACTTAAAAACTGATAGACAGACCTACACTATATGAAAAATAGGGGTATTAACAACATACTCTCATAAAAGTAATGAGCCATCTATTCTAATAGTCACCCTATTTGCATAGGAAAATAAAAGAGTCCAGCTAAGAAAAATATTTTGAAGTGGGGCCTGAAAAAGTCCACTTAAGAATAGGTTGTAGGAGGTCATGGATAAACACTCTTACAGAAACAAGGACAAATCACAGGACTAAAGAAAATCATACTTTTCTTTAAAGTCATAATAAGGATCTGTAGACACAAAAAATATAATATAATATTTCATGAATTTATATATATGTATGTGCATATATATTAAGGGAATAGCTCTTCCTAAGTGAGCAAGGGACCAGTCATACATGGGACCAGTTGGTGAGGCTGGAAATAACAGCGTTTGGGAAAATAGCCACATTTTTATCAACTCTGGGCTCACATATTGGATTTAAATGTGAAAGAACCTCAAACAAAAAGTTAATCATCTTCAACAAGTAATTCTTTTTTATGAGAACTTTCTGAGTAAGTAAAGTTTGAGGTTAGGGATGGAAGATGGAAAGGAATCTTGTGTTCTTGTAGTCTGGCGCAATCAGAGGCTCAATGGTATAAAAGTCCCTCAATCTTACTGTCTTTCAGTCAGTTGTCTCATCGCGTATTCTACAATTGAACAACCTTACAGTTTTGAGGTCTCACATTCTCACTGTGACGAGCTCAAAGCCATAGAACCCTGTGAATTCCAAATTGACCCAAACAGCAACCTACAGGAAAATAAGCAAAATCAATTTAGTATAACTACAAAGAAATCAATTAAGAATGAATGCAAAACAATGCATAATACAAAGAAGATGTGATGAAAAAATTTTATTAAAAATTTTTATCAACAAATATTAAATAAACATATATTGAACGAAAAGCTGCAGTTTTCTGTTTTTTTTTTTTTTTATCAGCTTATCCACAAAAGAAAGGCTAAGGGAAAAGTGATACCCCATGGTACAGAGAGTAAGTGTGTGGGAATAGATGAATGCTCATTTTATCCTGTATCTATCTACATTTTTTACTTAAAGAATTATTGGTGGTTTAAAGCAACATAATAACAATGTGTTCAGTTTATAACATGTCGAATTAAAATATTTGACAGGGGGCATAAAGGTTGAGTGGGACATTCAACTTGTTTATGAAATAACATAATATTACTTGAATATGTTGATTTGTTAAAGGTGAATTTTGTAATCTCAAGAGAATCTACAGGTTTTTAACATAGACAGAAGTTCCCATGTTCTGGAAAATAAATGGGACAAAGGACATTTATTAGTAAGGAAAAGAGAACATTAGGATTTAAGGCAGGAAGGGATAGGCTAACTCTACTTTCTGTGCAAATGCAGTCAGGTTTATGTTCAGGACTGTCCTTATCTGTAAAGCTGCTATCTTGAAGGTAAAAGATAAAAACCAGCTGCCAGTCTTTTGGCTGTAAAGCAAGAAAGCCTGGACAATGAGAATACTTTCTCTGGATTGGTTCCATCTATGCTTTTTCCCTGAAGTCGGGAAATACTTTGCCAGTAAGGGACTGCCTTTTAAAAGTTTTTTGATACTGGACAATGTTTCTGGTCACTCAGAATCCCATGAGTTCAACACAAAAAGTATCAAAGTGGTTTTCTTGCCTCTAAACACCATGTCTCTAATTCAGCTTTGAGATCAGGGATCATAAGAACCCTGAAGGCTTGTTGTACACCTTATTCAATGGAAAAGAATTTTAGAGATATGGAAGAGAAACCGAATAGAGAGAACATCATGAAAGTCTGGAAATATTACAGTATTAAATATGCCATTATTGTTACAGAAAAAGCTGTGAGAGCCAGCAAGACCCAAACAATAAATTCCTGCTGCAGTAAACTGTGTTCAGATGTTGTGCCTGACTTTACAGAATTTATTACAGAACCAACTAAGGAAATCATTAAAGAGATTGTGTATACGGCACATCCACATAAGAAAAGGTGGGAGATGAAGGTTTTAAGATATAGATCTTGAAGAAATTCAAGAGTTAAAGGACATCACACTAGAGGAATTAAGAGAAAATATGTTGATAGAGATGAGTGCCTGCAAACCAGTGACAGACAATGAGGAAGAAGACATAGAAGAAACAGTGCTAGAACACAAACTGACATTAAACAATTTACAGAAAGGTCCCAATTATTCAAGACTGCTTTTGACTTCCTTTACAACATGAACCCTTGTATGATATAGGCACTGAAACTAAAGCAAATGGTAGAAAAAGAATTGGTACTATGCAGAAACCTTTTTAGAAAAATGCAAAACACAAAACAGTCAGAAATTGAGGTGTATTTCCTTAAAGATGCACTGAGTACGCCTGCCTCTCCTCCCTCCCTTTCTACCTCCTCCAAGTCTTCTGCCTCTGCCACAGCAGCAAGACCATGCTCTGAGACAGCAGGACTGCGCTCCTCTTCCTTAGACTACTCAATGTCCTGATGACAAGGATGAAACCTTTATGATGATCTACTTCCACTTAATGAGTAGTAAATATTTTCTCCTCCTTAGGATTTTTTAAATAACATTTTATTTTCTCTAGCTTATTGTTAAGAATAAAATATAATATATATACATATATATAACATATAAAATATATGCGAATCAATTGTATTATTGTTAAGGCTTCTGGTCAACAGTAGGCTATTAGTGGTTAAGATCTTGGTGGGGACCAGATTTTGATGAAGCTTTTATGCCATGCTAAGATATTTGCGATGCAATCTAAGGGCAACTGTAAATTGAAGAAGATAAGCATAATCAATGTTTGTTTGCAGAAAATGACTCCGGTAGAAACATATGGGGGAGGTAGGATAGATAATAAGGTCCTTGATTATGGGTGAAAAATTTAATATTGACAGCAGTGTAGTATAGAAGTCTAATCAGGAGATGGTGAAAGGTGCAGTTAATGGTAGAAGAGTTAAAGAAGAAAGTGCATATTTGAGGTGAAATCTACAGAAATTAAAGAGTGCTTACACAAGGAAGTGATGGAAATACATGAATCATTGATGTGTCCAAGGCCCTCAGTTTGAAAGTAACTGATCACAGACATACCCCTGAATTCAAGAGACAAGCAAGATCCAAGCAAGAGATAAGAAGACTTCAGTTTGGGTCATATTTGGTTTGCATGATAAGGTAACAATGTCTAGTGTTTTAATGTATCTATTTGGCAATTAGAGTTTCATCAGAATAGTTGCATAACTATATTGGTAAGCAGGACAATGATTGAGATCACACACAAAAAACATTTTTCAACAAACAGAGGAAAATTACAAAGTTTCCCAAAATGTAATCACATCGTAACTTTAAGCAAAATCAGTCATCATCATCTATCTTAATAGATTGGGGGAAGAAAGGATAGAGAAGCAAAGACTCGGAAACAATGTTCATTCCAACCATGCCCTCATTTAAATAGTATTTCTAAATGTTTTCAGTCATGAATATATTTAAGTGCAAAATCTGTACACAGGTAATCAAGAGATGATTATTTTTCCATTTAGTATATCCATAAATGAAATATTCATGCATATTTTACATAAAAATTAGTTGAAAAGCCTTGGGAATATTTTCCCGCTGTCTCTTTTATAATTAAATATGCAAAACTTGTTTCTCTTGGTCTCTAGGATTCTTTACTCTTTGCCATTTTGTGACATTTTGAAAATAGTATACCAAATGGAAAAGGCACGATCTGCCCTTTAGAAAACAATGGCAAAAAATGCTTATATTTTCAAGGCTGAACAAATGACTTGAAATGAATGAAATCTGTTCTAAAAGAGACCAATATATCATAAGTCACAAAACACTAATCTAATTGGTTTTGGAATGGTTCCTTTTTACTGCTTTTTATAAATGTTATTTTTTTTCTAGAATATGATAACTTTTAAATGCAAAATTCTTATGTTAGCTAAACATTACCTGAAGATATTGCAGGATCCTATCTTTGTTTCAATGTGTCAGGGCACATGTCACAGCTCTCTGATGGAAAAAGAATTTTAACTAACTTTTCCCTTTGTTATTTGAAAGAAATAATCTATCAATAAGCATATATTAAAATAGCCCAGGAAACATAGAAGTGAACAAGGGGTGTATTTGGATTTAGAGTAACCATTGGCTTTATTTTGACCTTATTTCTCCTCTACACAATGTGAATCTGGATGTTAAGTATTCCACTGGGTTACAAACTGCAACATAAATCATTGTTGTATTTATTAGGATAAAATAAGATAATTTATGGGAAACATTTAGATATAGAAGTTATTATTGTCACAGTTTCCACATTTTGGAAAACAGCCTGGTCAGTGTTAATACCAATTACAGTGATATTTGATGATATCTCTTACCTTCTCAATTATAATGTTCAAACCATAATCCAATTTACTTCATGATGCTGTTATAACAAAAAAAATTATAGTTTTAGATTTGAAAGTATGTAGGATGTATTCAGTGTTTAACACATGTTATATTTTTAGTCATTTGCAAGTGCCTTGGAGTTGAATCATTTCGTATGTGCCTACTTGCTAGCGACAATGAAGACAAGTGTTTTCGCAACACCTGATGATTTAATCTAAAAGATCATTTTTTAAACATAAATGATTACTTAAGCCATAGTGTAATGTTCTAATTAAGGGAAGGTTTATGTAGAATTACTATGTTATTTTCCTACTTTTTGAGGACAAACATCATTTTTCATGATTCATAGAAGGTATTAGCAGTTTGTTTCTTATTGACAGTATCCTGACTGTGACCAGTTGCTACAATGTAAATGCCTTGTGAGTCATTCCTGTATAAGTCTATTTTCTCTATGCTACATTTGGAATATATTTTTAATGCAATTATTATCCATAGTTATATAATTTGAACATATATATCTATATAACTGTTTCTAATCATATTCCAAAACTGATAACTGGGTTGTATCCCCATTATTTCTACAATTAAAAATCTTTATATTGTTTAATTGGATTTTAAGTGAAATGTTGTTAATCCCTACCTAGTAAATTGCTTCACACATTATTTTTGTTAGCTATTCTTAAATATGCTCTAATTTTGATGGATTTCACTAAACTGGCATTAGTAATTACCATTGTGTAGAGTATTGTCATTTACACAATGCTTTCAAATGAATGACTAAATACTCAAAAATACTTATTAAATTTATGATATATTTCAGATAACATGACAAATTTATCTGGTAAATTATCATGCAGATAGATTGGCAAAAAATTGTTATTCTACCTTATAGAAGGATCTTAAGACAAATAGTTGGAGTATTTGGGTAACAATTTATAAATAATAAGTGAAAATTTCAGGATTCAATGAATTTTCAGGAAGTGATATAATTTTATGATACTGCATTCTATTGATTTTTAAAAGTATACACTTTTTGTAAAAGAAATGTTAATTTTTAGATGCATCAACTCTAACAAAACTTCAAATTCAATGTGAGCACTACCATTGAATGTTTTTTCACAGTAAAAATGAGGTTACTAATTAATCTTAACATTCTTAGTTAACATTTAATCAAGAAGACATGACTTATGATTGTAATTGTGCAACTGAATCAAGAAAAGAGTTTGGATATATGATTTGGTGAAAGCTTACTCAAACTTTTATATAAGAAGTAACATTTATTTTATCAAGAGAATGCATACTTAGAAAGATTTTCTTAAAGACAACAGCTTTTCCCTTAACCCACACCTACCCTCAGAATTGTTACATCCATAATTTTAACAATAAGCTTGAATATCTATTTCTTAATATTTCAGATTAGCACGTATCTATTTATTGTATTGTGAGAAATAAGGATGCAAATGACTTAAATCCCCATTGCTTCTCTCCTGCTCCATCTCAAATTTTGATATTTACATAATTATATGTAGTTATTTTGCTGTATGCCCTTATTATTTATATATGAATTTTGTACAATAGGTATTTATTTATGAAATTCTGACAGTGACTTATTCTAGAAAAGGTAAACATATTAGTGCTCATCCCTATGCAATCATTCTCCCTTTATCCTTTTTGTGTTATATTTTCTTATTTATTAATAATTACATTCTGCTTTATAGCAGTGACTATGTTCTGGGCATTGCCTATATTTGATTCAAAAAATTAAAGAAAAATTGAAATTTATTTGCATTATCATAATAATGTATGTATTATTCACTACATAGCTAGATGTATATTAGTACAATATTGCAAATCCTGAATCACTCAAAGGAAAGTGTTGTTAGCATCACAAATAATGGCAGTTTCCAGATTCCAGTATTTTTGAAATAGAATTTTTTCTATATTTTTTGTTTTTGCTTTTTTGTTTTCTAAAGGCCTATTTTGACTTCATCTGAGAGCTGCTGTCATCTCCTAAACACCACCCGCTATACTTGCCATATGACTCCTCCAACTTTTAGCCAACAACATTTTATCAAACTCTTCTAACGCTTAAAATCTCTAACTTCAACTTTTACAATCCATGGGAGAAAACTGCATTTACGGGGCGCATATGATTATGTTGGGACCACCCATATAATCTTTCCATCTTAAGGTCAAATTTGTTATATAATATAACCTAACCTCAGGACTAAAATCCATCTAACTCACAATCTTGTGCATGGCATGTACACACGAATGGGAAATCCTGGAATGATTTTAGAATTCTGTCTACCATATTAATATTGTTATGTATATCCTTTCCTAAGATCATTTAACTGGGCCAGGTCATAGACTGAGTCAAGATTGTAACAGGGAAAAAAATCTTTATGGAGCAGGTTGATAATCTCACCTGAGTCCTGTTGTGGACACACATAGAAAAATACTGAAACCAAACAGAAATCAAAGACTCACCAAGCATTTAAGAAAGAATAAAGATGAACACTTAAAACTGCAGCCCTGGAGAACTGGTGATAATTCATGGAAAGGAAATAAAACTTAAAATCATTTAATGTATGTCTTCTTAAAGACTTGAAAATTTATTGAAACTACAAAAGAGGGAAAAGTTTTTATCTTATGAATAAGATATAAATGTTAAAACACTAATAATTTCCTTGCAATTAAAAATATAATATTTTAAAAAATCAATAGAATATTGAAGAAAAAGTCAAGAAATTCTTCTAGAATGTGGGGGAAAAAGAGCAGAGTAACAATAATGAAGTATATAGACACATAGAGAACTAACCTAAGAGCTTATACGTCTACTTAATATAGTTGTAGAAAAAAAGAACTGACCAAAATAAGCAGAAAATATAATCAAAAATTTGAAAGGTTCCCAAAGCTGAAGAATTTTTTTTTCAGCATGGTAAACTTAAACATGGTTCAGAAACTGAATTAAAATTTATTTCCAATTAGACATGTCCTTGAAAAAATTTATTACCTGAAAGGGAAATAAAAGATCCCCGAGGTTTCCAGATAAAATGTAGAGATTGTTGCTTAAGTTTGAAAATGAATCACTCATGCATTAGACTTTTAGAAATACAGAATCCTAGAAGATAATGTGACAGTTAGCTCCATGATCTAACCAAAATGATTTTGAAAACTTCTGGATTGTTTAAGTTTGCTTTCTCTACTGCAGATACTGGAGAAATAAAAAATACTTGATAAGCTAGTCTGACAATTAGTTAAAGGTGAGGTATGAGGAACCAATGAGACAGCTCTTACCAATGAAGGGAGGCTTTTTAAAAACCTTTTCCTATCTAGGATATCAGCATGATGACTAGAGGGTGATGATCAGTATGTGACCACAAATATAAAAAGTGTCAACACTAAGGATGCTCTTGCTGGAAGGTGGATAATACCTCTTTCCTGATGATGTCACTAAACTGTCAAATCATCTTCAGACTTCTAGGAGCCTAAGGAAAATAAATCTTTCCTTTGTTTAACCATTTTGGAAGGAGTTCTTCTTACTCTCAACCAAGTGCACTGGTGATGCTGATAAAACTTACAATTATAAACCCAGCCACATTATAAACCAAGGGCCAAAGCTAAATAAAGATATTCAATCTTAAGTTTGTAGTAATTTAATCACCCATGACTCTGTCTAGTAGAATCATTCCAGAATATACTCACCAAAATTTTACAATAATTAGTAGAATGAAAGAAACAAGTTCATAAACCTGGGTACTTAGCTGAAAAAGGGTCATGGAATAAACTGGGATGTTGAAGGATGCCTAACAAGCCTCAAATGTACAATTAGAGATAAAAGTTAACTGCTTCCAAACTTTTGCTGTAAAAATATTATACAATAAGAAGTAACATGATTATAAGGTTGAGTAGTCTACAGGATAAAGTATAGTTATATTATTATAAACTAAATGAATTATTTTAATGAAATGCATATATACATGTATGAATATAATACCTTCATGTATAAATACATGCATATACATACATACACACACATACATATTTGTATGGTGTTAACCTCTACTATAATTAAAGGTACACAATGCTGAGACGTTGATAAGTGAATGGTAGATTCACTTATCACGTGCAAATTATCACGATGCATGTTCAGGTCAAACAACAGTTTAAGGATAATTGCAAGAATGTAGCAATGATATTGATGTGGATAAATAAGTGAGGTTTACAAGGAATTTTAGTGGGCAAGTACGTGTCATTGATGTTGAGAAGAGCCAAAGACAAATATCATTAAATATCATTGCTAAAAATTTATTATTTTTGTAAGTGAAATATGTGTGTATTTTCTTCAAGAGGCTTGTAACAATGATGATAAAAAATTTTACTTTTACCACAAAGATGACATTATTTTTTTTTTATGCTTTGAGCTTAAGGAAGGAAGCTTAGGGAGAAGAAGAGCAATATACTTAATATAGTATGCTGTTAACATAGTCCACAGCTATAATTAACGGATGTCAGAAAACATCGTCACTGGATGAAATTGTTGAAAGGTCAAAGTTTTATCTTCAGCGTGCCAGCATTTTAAATTCCTTTGCTATAAATTCAAACTTTCAGCTCATAATCAACTGCATATGGACTCTTCATATTCCCTTCTACTCCCTATTTTCTCATAAAAATTCTTCTTTGACATGATTTTATTAGCCATAAAATATTGTTACAATTTAAATACCTACAGTCCTCAGGGTTATTGTATATGAATGGGCATTAAAATTATTAGTAAAATAATATTTCTTAAGCTAGAGAAATGAAACAATACATACAGAAATTCCTGTGTCATGATGCTGCTTAGATGAGATGGGGTGAAAATGAGATGACATTTACCTCTTCAGTCATAAAATCAGATCAGGTGAGTGGTTATGTAATTTATTTACATTAAATATTGCCTTTTCGATAAAAGATACTTCTTATTTTTCTACATCTAATCAAATAATCTATTAATATTCTCATATAGTAGATTGAATTACTGTTTGCTGCGAGTTTTGCTAGAATTGCATTGAACTGTGAAAACTGTTTAGGGAGAATTGACATCTTTATAACATAGCATTTCATTCCGTGAACATAGCATACATTCATGTAGTGCTTACTTACCTTTTCACAACAACGTTTGCATTTTTAATGTTTACGCACATGCTCATGTTCTGTGGATATTTTGTTCGATATAATTGGTGGTGATAGATGTTTATTTACTACCAAGTAAAATTTTTTCATTTTAAATTCTATTTTTTCTAACTATGATTGATCTTTAAAACTTTTATCGATATGTAATATATCAAGAAAATAACTGAACAAATCATAAACTCAATGAATTTTTATAAACTGTACGTGTTTGTCTACCCAGTGTGTAATTTCTAGCAGATTATTTTGATTATCTGAATAAAGGAATATTCAATGGGGTGCATGTATGGTTAAGTCATGCTGTTGTGTTGTTCAAGTCGATATGAAATAGTCAAACATTTAGACATCATAAATGTTTTCTTTTTTTAACCTTAGTAATGAAAACATAGAGTATGTTTGATAGTGAATGATAGTAATTATAGGAAAATATTCTACAGATTGCTGAATAGACTGAATTGCAAAATTTAGCCTCAAAGCACTATTTCTCCTGTTTGTTGTCATCTAAAACTGATCTTAAATGTAAAGACAGCAGATGTTTAGGTAATGGTATTTTACAAGTCTATTTTCATTGGACAAATATGCCCTTCATGAGTTTCATAAAGTTGTATAATAGGCAATTAAACCCCAAATAGCAGAAGCAATACAAAACTTTAGATTTTGCTTGTGTTTGTAAGTCGGAAATTTTCTTAATTTTGAGGCTGGACTTGGAGGAATTAAAGACAGAAACTGTAACAAGTTGTAATAAGATAGTTGCAAGATGGAGATTTATGCTATAAAGCCATTTATTTGACCAGAATGAAGGAGAGGATTACTTTAGTCACTTCTGGATATAGCCTAACCAAAGTTTTAGTTTTAAGATATAACTACCATTTAGCCACAGGAGAACATACATTAATGTTTCAAGATAAGTTGGAATTGTGCTATTTGTTTATGTATGTATATACAGATAAGGAAATTTTAAATTTTAGAATTAACAATGAGAAAATGTTTATGTGTTCCACTTATTTTTTATTCTTAAAACTCTCTAAGTTCACACACACACACACACACACAAAATGAGCAGAATATGCTATAAGAATGAACTAATTATTTTCAGCTTTTTCATATTTTCTATTGTCTTCCATATAGCAATATTCTCTCATGACTTAATATTATGGAATATAAGTCATGTCATTAATTCTAAAACAAAGAGAAAAATGTATGTAACAAGAATATTCAGAAGACTTTAGATATTGATCTATTTTTATATAAATTAGTTAAACCTATTATAAATGAGTACCAATAACAACTTTCCAGCACTTGATACAATTTAAAACTTCTAAATTCAAGCTACTCAGTATCTGCTGTAACTCAGAGATTTGGATAAAACTGCTACAAGAAATGTAACCACCACTGAAAATAGAGTAAACTAATATGTCCATATTTATTTAATAATTATTTTCATAGAACTTAAGACAGTGGCAGAGATTCTGAAATCCACAGAATGGAAGTAGATTTAGCCTGATAATTTTGAGAATAAAATAATAGATTTTCTATGTTATACCATAGGAGGAAGAAAGATGCTCACACACTATTACACCCCTTTTTATCCAAAGATCGGTCAAAACTTATGAAATCAATTATGACTTTATTCTCACCAAAAATTAAACCTACATAATAATAGATTGTATAGAGACATTCTGCACAGTTTTGATACACTGTTGTATGAAAAGCATTTATAATAAAATGACTATAAAATAGATGAGAACAACATTTTTCAACTATACTTCATATGGCAAAGACTCAGAAAATGACCTTTCATGTGTTAATGCCAGATTGTAATCCTAAAGGGCCATGGAGTATTGAAAAAACCATTAACTTGTGGATCCTATCAGCAGATTTCAAAGGAGATCCCTGCCATCAATCTGCTTCCTCTCAGTATGCAGACATGTAATGAGATGGGGCAGAATGTTGCTGTACCAAGTTAGTCAAAACTTACCACACAGAAAACATTCAAAGCATCTCCATTGCAGAAAGAAAGGAGCCATAAATGGCAATGAAACCTTAATCAATTTTGACTGTCAAAAGCATAGTTATGGCAGGCATATAACTTTGAGAATTAGGGAACTCTCAATATACCCCCTTGGTAAGAAAACAGAAAAATGTTATTTTTTCCAATCCATTTCTTTCCATTTATTTGAATTTTCTTTAAATTTCTGTCAACAAAGTTTTGTATTTCTTTCCATATAGGTTTTTTATTGATACATAATAATTATACACATTTATGATACGTGTGATATTTTGATACACACATGCAATGTGTAATGACCAAATCAGGGTAATTAGGATATCTATTACCTCAAATATTTATTATTTCTTTGTGTTGGGTGCATTCTAAATATTCTAGTTAGTTCGAAACATACAGTAAGTTATTGTTAACCATAATTACCCTATTGTGCTAACTCAGTTTTTGCACACATTAAACAACCTCTCTTCATCACCTTCTCCCTGCACTTCTCAGTCTCTGGTAATCACCATTCTACTCTATACCTCCATGAGGTCCGTTTTTCCTAGTTCCCACATATCAGTGAGTACCTGTGATATTTTTCTTTCTGTGCATGGATTATTTCACTTAACATAATGTCTTCCAAGCTAATTTATCTACGCTGCTGCAAACGACAGGATTTCATTTATAATTACTGAATACTATTCCATTGTGCATATATATTGTTTTTTTGTTTGTTTGTTTTTATGTTCATCCATTTATGTGCAAGTGAGTTGGTTCCCCATCTTGGTTATTGTGAACAGTGGTGTGATAAACAAAAGAGTGCAGATATTTCTTCAATATACTAATTTCCCATCTTTGAGTATATGCCCAAAAGTGAGATTGCTGGGTCACATGGTAGTTCTATTTTATAGTTTTTTGGAGGAATTTCCCTACTGTTTTCCATAATGGCTATAATACTTTACTTTCCCACCGGCAGTGTATGAGCATTTCCCTTTCTCCACATCCTTGCCAGCATCTATTTATTTTTGTTTTGTTTTTGGTAATAGCTATTTGAACTGAGGGGAAGTGATATCTCATTACAGTTTAGATTTGCATTTCCCTGTTGATTAGATATGTTAAAAATTTTATTCATATACCTATTGGCTAACTATGCATTTTTTTTGAAAAATGTCTATTCAGATAATTTCCCATTTTTTTAGAAGATTTTTTTTTTTTGCTGTGGAGTTAAGTTCTTTATATATTATGGTTATTAATCTCTTGTTGGATGGCAATTTGCAAAAATTTTCTCCTATTTCATAGGTTTTCTCTTTACTGTGGTTTCCTTTGCTGTGCAGAAACTTTTTAGATTGATGAAATCCCACTTGTGTATTTTTGCCTTTGTTGCCTGTGATTTTGAGATCTTACCCCAAAAAAATCTCTTCCCAGACTGATGCCCTGACACATTTGTCCAGTGTTTGGTTCTACTAATTTCATAAGATCATGTCTCACATTTAAGTCTTTAATCTGATTTTGTTTGATATTTTGATATTGTGGGAGATATGAGTCTAGTTTCATTTTTCTGCAAATGAATATCCAGTTTTCTCAGCATCATTTATTGAAGATAATATCCTTTTCCCAACATATATTTTTGATGCCTTTGTCAAAACTGAGTTGGCTATAAAAGCATGGATTAATTTCTTTGTTTCTCTTCTGTTTTACTGGCCCATGTGTCTGTTTCTATGCCATACCATGCTGTTGTGGTTACTATAGCTTTGTGGTATATGTTGAAGTCAGGTAGTGTGATACCTCTGGCACAGGATAGCTATGCCTACTCAAGGTCTTTTGTGGTTCCATATGAATTTAATATTTTTTTATTTCTGTGAAGAATGTTATTGGTATTTTTTCAGACATTTCAATGGGTCTTTAGATTGCTTTGGGTAGTGTGGACGTTTTAACAGTATTAATTCTTCCAATCCGTGAGAATGGGCTTTGTTCCATTTTTTTTCTGTCCTCTGCAATTTTTTTCATCATTACTTTTCACTTTTCCTTGTAGAGATATTTCACTTCTTTGGATAAATTTATTCCAAGTTATTTATTTTTTGTAGCTATAGTAAGTGGGATTTTTTTCCTGATTTCTTTTCCAGATTGTTCACAGTTGGTATATAGAAGTGATAATGATTTTTTGCATGTTGATTTTGTATTCTATAACTTTACTGAATTTGCTTATCAGCTCTAAGAGGCTTTTAATGGAGTCTTTAGGTTTTTCTCAGTATAAGATCACATCATCTGCAAAGAGGAACAATTTCATTTCCTCTTTTCCAATTTGGTTGCCTATCATTTTTTCCGTTTGCCTAATTGCTCTGGCCAAGACTTACAGTATCATATTGAATAAGAGTGGTAATAGTAGTAATTCTTGCCTTGTTCCAGTTCTTAGAAGAAAAGCTTAGAAATTTTTCTCACTTATTATTATGTTACTGTGGGTTATTCATATGAGGTCTTTACTCTTTTGAGATATATTCCTTCTATACTCAGTTTATTGAGAGTTTTCATTATGAGGGGATGTTGATTTTACCAAATGCTTTCTATGTATCTCTTGAGAAGATCATATGGATTTTGTTCTTTATTCTATCGATGTGTTGTATCACATTTATTGATTTCATATCTTGACCCATGCTCTCTACACTTCTGATAAAGGTCTGATAATAAGAATCTACCTAGAACTCAAAAGAATTAACAAGAAAAAAATCAAACAACCCCATTTATAAAGGGGCAATGGGAATGAACAGAAACTTTTCCAAAGAAGACAGAATAATGGCTAGCAAACATGGAAAAAAATGTTCAATGTCTCTAATCATTAGAGAAATGCAAATCAAAACCACAATGAGATACCACCTAACACCAGTGAGATTGGCCTCTATCAAAAACTCCCAAAACAACAAATGCTGGCAAGGTTGTGGAGAAACAGGAACACTCTTACACTGCTGGTGGGACTGCAAATTAGTGCAATCTCTGTGGAAAAGAATTTTGAGATTTCTAAAAGAGCTAAAAATAGAATTACCATTTGATCCAGCAATAGCATTATTAGGCATCTACCCAAAAGAGCATAAGACATTCTGTGATAAAGACATCTGCACCCGACTGTTTATGGCAGCACAATTCACTATTGGTAAGTCGTGGAAACAACCCAAGTGCCTGTCAATTCATGAGTGGATTGTTAAAATTTGGTATATGTTTACAATGGAATATTACTCAATTTTAAGAATCAACAGTGAGCTAGCACCACTTATATTATCCTGGATTGAGCTCCAGCCCATTATTTGAAGTGAGGTGACACAAGAACAGAAGAATGGGCCCCACTTGTACTCACCATCAAATTGGTATTGACTGATTAACACTACGGTGCTCAAATGGTGGCGGTGTTCACCAGGAATACGGTGGGTGGGGGGGTAGACCCACATCTGAGAAATGTGGTGAGCAATGTGAAGGGGAGGGGCATGCTTGAAATGTAGTTGGGGATGGGAATTAGGGGTCTCAATAGGGGGAAGGAAATCTTCTAAAACTGATATATGTGAATAGCTGTACAACTTGGTAAATTTACTACTAATCATTTAATTGTACACTTAAAATGGAGTAATGGCATGGTATGTAAATTATACTTTAATAAAAAAAAGAAATTCCATAGTTAGATTATTAACTACCTCAATATAATAAGAGATTTGCCTGTCAAGTAAAGTAGATTCTGTTAAAGAGGAAACCAAGTCCCTGTAATTCTGTCTTAAATCTATTTAAAAAAAAAAAAGAATGATCGAATCAAGCTAATTAACATATTTTGCCACAAACATATATTTCCTCAAAAATTTAACATATTTTATGACAAGAAACTTTGAAATTTACTCAGCAGAATTTAAATGTATGCTACCCAACTTTTAGTTGTATTCATGATGCTGTGCTATTGATCTCAAAAAGAAAATATTAAAAGTCATTTATTCCAGCATATTTATGTACCCTTATAGGAATGTATATGTATTTGCTTTTCTTGACATTTTTTCAAGTACATTCTGGGACAAATATTTTTAAATGATTTAAAATAAATGCTACTAGTCATAAGGAAGAACGAAGTAATCTGTCTAACTGTATAAATTGTTGTTTATCCCTTTCATTAGAAAAACATTTTAATTGAAATAACAAGCACTTAATTCAAAGTAATACAGGGCAATTTGCTAGCAAAACTTCTTACATTGGCTATTTCACTTGGTCTCTGGAAATGTTCGATAATTCTCGAATATGTCCCTTTTCACATACCTTCCAACTATGATTATTATTTCCCAAGTTAATAGGGGTTGACTCTGTTAGAACGCAGTTAACCTAGGGGTGTACCTCATCTACTTTGTTCTCTGTGTTCTTACGTCGCTGTTGCTCATGAAAAGAAGGTGGTGTAAAAGGGGCTGCAAAAGCATACAACCACACCAAAACAAATTATTTTTCATCACAGCACTTCCGTAGATTTTCAAAAGTATTTGCAAAGCTGTAACTCTGGCCAAAATTTGGGGGGTAACCTGAATGATATAAGTTTGCACTTGACTGTACTTAAAATGCATAAAAAGCTTGCATATAATAGAAAGAGAAGAGGTTCCCATTTTGGGGAAAACATAAATTGCCAAGTATGAACTACTTGCTCATAGTGCTGCCACAGCTTTTCCGTGAATGTGTACATTAATTAAAGTTTTTTTAAAAATCCATATAACTTTTACAACTGGATAAATTAGAGTTAATGAGGTCAAGTTATACTTCCAGTCCCATGCAAGACTTTTGTCACTGCCCCAGAAGAAAACACTGTCTACATGCTGTATGTCATATCTTTTATCAACTTTTTCACAAATGTATGTCTTTGGTAATCAAGTTACAAAGAGAAGGGAATTTGTAAGAAAATAGTATAAAAATTTGATACCTAATCAAATTTGATACCTTAAAAAAGTCTTCTCTTAGATGGTTAGATTATACAAACACCAAAACAAAACCACAAACAACCAGCATACAAACAACCAAATAACAACAAATCCCACTTGTTGTGTAAAATTATAATACCCTACTAACTAGCTTCTCTAATCTTTATGTGCAATTTCTACTATATTGTGTAGCCTTGTGCTACTCATGGTATGGTTGGCTGACTGAGTAAATTCTCAATCTGTTATCAATCCATGACAATATACGTACAGATGTTAGGAATAAACAGAACATTTCTTTGCAATATCATGGAGTGATTTTATGGCTATAGAATCCAATCATTTAAAAAACGGTATCTGGGTTTTATATTTATAGGTTTTTTATTTCATTGTTTTCTAGTTGCTTATTTTTATTGTATTTTATTCAAGTCATAGCCCATGTGGAATTAGAAATTAAGAATATGTGCTCTCTACCACAAATGGTTTGAGAAGCAATTTTTTAATAATTTGTAACTGACAAACTAGGACAGGACGTCCAAATGAACAAGAGACCGCCATATCAGTGGATAGTAGAGGTACCTAGAAAATATTGCCAGTTACCAAAATTTAAGACTGTTCGTTTAATTCATTGATTAATTCTTTAGCTTTCTCTCTTATTTTTTTTTCCAGTTGGATTTCATATTTGGCTCAAGTTTAATGAGATATTATCTATCATGCAGGCCTGTATGAAGATATTCTTCAAATGAACTGTATATGCAAAGGTTCAAATATGTCTCTTTCTCAGTCCTCTATTTCATGAGAATATTTGATACACAAATGACAATATTTGTTCTAAATATTTTAATGTTGTAGAACTATCACTATTGATATTGATCCTATTCTTAAT
The DNA here is from genome assembly GCA_963574885.1 of Lepilemur ruficaudatus. Classification (NCBI taxonomy): domain Eukaryota; kingdom Metazoa; phylum Chordata; class Mammalia; order Primates; family Lepilemuridae; genus Lepilemur; species Lepilemur ruficaudatus. The sequence continues at coordinate 1,350 of CAUYRT010083626.1, read as the reverse complement.
TCTGTATTAGTGTACAATCGCTTTGCTCATAGTCATATAATTAGAATAAAGTATACTTTACTTAGTACCCATCAGTACATTCCAGAATGTTTTCCACAAGTATATCATCACTGAGCTCTCCTTTGCCAACTACTAAATTAGAAATTACTTGCTTTTAAGAAATTGTGCATAATAAAAGTACTCCTTGATATTTGATTGTTATGTTAATTTTTTAATATTGAACCATTTAAAAGAACTTTATCTCACTTTTTATCTGATGTGATCACTAAAATAATATATATGTTCTCATAATGCCAGCCATTTATGTATCCAAAAATATTTGTTAAGCATCAAATATTTGTTACACACTGTGCTGGATTTAGTGATACTAAACAAATAAAATATTTAAAAACATATGCAGTATTGAAACTCATAAGGAATAATTTATATTCCATTTTCTCAGTAACATAGCAAAACAAAATAATAATCTAAATATATACCAGCTAATATCTAACCTATTTTTCAGAAATAACAATATATTTTATAGGTAGTAAGAATTTAATAGACATAACTTTTTATTATCATTATAATCACCATCATTGCTTGGAACATTGAGTAAAAATAGCCAGGTAATCATACAATAAAATAAATTATGTCTTTAGTAACTATTATAACATTAGTAATTTATTTATTTTGTTTATACTTTTTCAAATTACAGATTCTATCCTTTACATAGGGAAAATATTTGTTTCCTGATTCTTTTTTTTATTTAAGTATAATTTACATATCATGCCTTTACTCCATTTTAAGTGTACAATTAAATGGTTATTAGTAAATTTACCAAATTGTACAGCTATTCAAATAGATCAATTTTAGAAGATTTCCTTCGCCCTATTTAGATCCCTAATTCCCATCCCATGCTTGAAACTACATTTCAAGCATGCCCCTCCCCTCCACAATGTTCACTACATCCCTCCCTCAACCCCCGAATCTCTGGTGGACACCACCACCATTTGAGCACCATAGTGTTAATCAGTCAATACCAATTTGATGGCGAGTACATGTGGAGCCCATTCTTCCGTTCTTGTGTCACCTCACTTCAAATAATGGGTTCAAGCTTAATCCAAGATAATATAAGCGGTGCTAGCTCACTGTCATTTCTTAAAATTGAGTAGTATTCCATTGTATACATATACCAAATTTTAATAATCCACTCATGAATTGACGGGTACTTGGGTTGTTTCCACGACCTACCAATAGTGAATTGTGCTGCCATAAACAGTCGGGTGCAGATGTCTTTATCACAGAATGTCTTATGCTCTTTTGGGTAGATGCCTAATAATACTATTGCTGGATCAAATGGTATTTCTA
>CAUYRT010083625.1:0-14145 GCA_963574885.1 Lepilemur ruficaudatus | reverse complement strand
CCTGAGGTTCGTGATCACCCTTTTTTGCCTTCAGGAGTCTCCTACTGAAAATCTTCAAGAAGCGCACTGCTCTAGGTGATGTCAATGGAAAAGAAACCAAACTCTGTAAAATAATTTAAAGAGGTTTATTTTGAGCCAAATTTGAGGACCATGGCCCAGAACCATGCCCAAGAAGCCTTGAGCAAGGGGACTCGCTGTGGTTGGGTTACGGTTTAGTTTTATACATTTCAGGGAGATAGGAATTGCACATAAAGTCATAAATCAATACATGGAAGGCATACATTGGTTTGGCCTGAAAAGGTGGGACATCTCAAAGCAGGTGGCTTGCAGGTTATAGGTGGGTTTAAAGACTCTTTGATTTGTAATTGGTCAAAGAAATGAAGCTTTATCTAAAGGCGTGGGATGCTGTAAGTCAAGGAAGTCTGTCAGTCAGAGACAAGCCACCTGATAGACATTTACCCAGACCTAAGTGATTTGTTATGTATATTGAGGACCTGTAGGTTTGTCTGCATAGCCTTTGGCCTGTTAATTATTAAGAGCCAGCTCTAGAACTATCTCCTCTATAAAACCTTCCAAATCCCTCAAAGTTAGGAGAACTCCCTTCCTCTACACCCAGAGCAGTTAATGACTATTATAAACTGGTGCTAGGCTCAGATGGGCTTGTCAACTACTAGTTCCTGCCTATCCACAAATCAATGCATCTCAGCAAAGAGACACCTCGGATGGCAAGATTGTTCATCAGCACTGCATGATAGGACACAGCCTTACCAAGGTGTGCAGACTTAAAACTTTCCTAGGATTTCTGAGTGTTCTTGTATAAAAAAACAAAACAAAAAACATAGCCTCGTGAGCTCAATAACATACTATAATGCATAAGAAATCTTGTTTTTACTTCTGGAAATATTTCCACATACCATAAAGATTAGATCTGTAGCTGTTTTCTTAAAACTTCTCTTATCACTCAAAAATCAAATATTGCATCTCAAGATAGGTACCTAGGTTAGCTCAGAAGTTACTAGAGAACGAAGTATTTTCTCCCCAAATATTTCCACTTAAAGGAGGAATTATGGGTCAACTACCTTGGAAGAGCTGTAAGAGACAGAGTAAGTCATAGATTCCCAATCCCATTTCCCTGCACTGGCTCACAGCAGTGAAAAGAATACATGTGGTGGCAAATGAGTTGTGTCCGAGGCCCAGGTTAGCGAGCTGTGGTCGCACTGTCCATGCTAACTAGCCTCCTACTTAACATGTTCATGAAACTTCCAGTACTCAAAATATTCATGAAACTTGAACATTTTCATTCCTACAGTGGTCACAAAAGATTAAAAATAGATAAGGTGGGAAAGGTAATCTGAGGTCAGAGTACGTATATCTCTCTCAATAGCGTTAGTATCTAGTCAGAGGCAGAGACTGTATCTAATGAATTTTGACTTGTCCAAACATCTAATACCATACTTCATACACAATGAAGTCTTATGAGATTAAATATTTGTTCAATCAAGCCATTTCTACTGAAAAAAAAAGACCAATAGCAGATGAACTGAATTCTGTCAACGAAAAAATTACTCTCTGCAAAAAACCAAGTTATCACAATGTTGGTGTGGGGGGAAATAATTAAACAAATTTATATGGCTAGTAAATGAATATGTGTATCTTCTTTGGAGAATAATTTGAGGATTTTTTATCAAAATTTTATTATACACACTCTTTGATTCAGCAATTCATCTTCTGAAAATTTATCTTACAGATAAATAGACTCATACACAAAAAGAATATGCACAGATAAGTGTTTGCTGCATTGTTTTTAAAAGCAAAAAAAAAATCTTCATGTCCATTACTAGAGGGCTAATTCAATAAATGTTACTGTTTTCATTTATTTGGAATATAACATGGCTATTACTATGTCATTGGCATGAACCAAAATAGGGCAGATGTGCTGATACGTAAAGTTCTTCAAGATAAATTGGGGGTACTTGAAGAAAAATCAATTAAGATATATAACAGTATGTTTAGAATAATATTGTACCTTATTGTGAAAAAGTAAACACACACACACACAAACAAAAGCAATAGTGTGGAAGTTTCCCAAAAGAACACATAAGAAACACTTATTAGTAGTTAACTAAGGATTTGGATGAGGGAGACTCACACTTCATTATCAACTCACTGTTTGAATTTTTATTCTGGGTCTGTATTGTTTTCTTTATCATAATTAAAAAGTTAACAAAAAGCAAGCCCTAATGTTGTAAAAGTAGAAGACACATTAATGGTCATTAGATCAGAAAGGAGAAGTGACAAACGAATTGGCTAAGTGTGCACAACTATTTGGTGACAGAACTGCAGTTAAGACCAGGATTCTACTTCAAGATCCTTACCCAAGTTTCTTAAATAATATGCATACTAACTACCATTTATTGAGCATCTACCATGTGGGAGGCATTATACTAGGCAGTTTATGGATAGTATCTCTAATTTTTACAAGAACCAAATTAGGGGTTGAAAGTGTTGTTATTCACCTTTCAGAACCTTTTACAGCATTGAGTAGGTTCCCTTTTTAGAATAAGTGGCCTCTGGAGTATTAGGAACTTCGCATACATTATCTGTTATTTCTATTAGCTTACAAAGGTAGATATTATCATTTCCATTTATAGATAAGAAAACTAAGCACTTTACTAATGATCACACAGCTGGTATGTGATAAACCTGGGATTCCAACTCAAATGTGCCCCACTCCCAAATCCCTTTTTTTAATTCTACTCCATACTCTACTTTTTGAGACCATAAACACTCTGGGAGAACTCGATTTAAAGTCTTGTTTAATTACTATGTTAACTTGTGCATTGGCTGTTCCCAGCAAATCAGCAGTATTGTTCCTTTGTGCACTGACATTCCACTCAAAAATCATTAAATTTCCTTGCCCAATTATATCATCTTAGCTCTTTCACTGCCACACACTCTCTTTTCTCTGATTCCTGAGCCAAAATCTTGTCACCAGCATTGCCTGCCGACATACAAGCCCTGGCTTGCTGCAGAAAAATAATTCTAAAAACACTGCAGAGCCCAAATCAAAGTCTGCCCATCCATAGCTACTTTTCCCCTTTTGGAAGGTATTGCAAAGATCACAAAATAGAAGTCTCAGTGTTACAAACTAATTACTGTACATCTGCCACAATAATTACTATATTCAGCAATTTACAATTACAATCCAATTCCTATATAATTGGGCTCCACACAGCTCCACAGTGATAGCTATTTTAGTTTCAAGACTTAAAATTCAACTCGACAATTTTGTTCATCATTAACATTATGAAAATTCATGGTTCCAACTATACGTACTAACAAAGTACCAGTGGGAGCCAAGGTTTCAGCTTCTTGAACCAACATTTTTCTGTTTTTTATCTTTGGGCCTGGACTCATGCTGTATAACTTAGCCTTATTTTCCATGTAGCTATTTAAATAATGAAAATATTTCTTGATATCATTAAATTTATGTTTTGTATAGCATATCTCTCTCATCTTAAGCAGGGGTATATGTAATGAATTTCTTATGAAAGTTGGACAATATCAATAGTTTCTTTAAAAGTTTTATTAAGATATCATTAACATATAAAAAGTAGCACATATTTACAGTGTAAAATTTTGTTTTTGAAGACAGGCTTTCACTCCGTCCACCAGGCTGGAGTGAAGTGGCACGATCATAGCTCCCTGCAACCTCAAACTCCTGGGCTCAGAGCTTCCCACTTCAGTCACCAAAGTAGCTAGGACTACAGGCACATGCCACCATGCCCAGTTAAGTTTTAATTTGTTTTTTGTAGAGGTGTATGTTGCCCAGGCTGGTCTCAAACTCCTGGCCTCAAGCAATCCTCCCACCTCAGCCTCCCAAAGTGCTGGGATTACAGGCATGAGCTACCATACCCAGTCTAAAGTGTAAAATTTGATAAACTTGTGAAACTATGACCACAATCAAAATAATAAACATATCAATTAACCTCCAAAGAACTCTTTGTGCACTTTTGTGATCTCACCTCCGTTCAAGGCAACCACTGATCTGTTTGTCACTCTAGATTAATTCACATTATCTAGAATTTTATATAAATGGAATCAAACATGTACTTTTTTTGGTCTGGCTTCTTTCACTCAGCATAATTTTAGAATTCAGTTATGTTGTCATCAATAGAGTTAATTCCTTTTAACTTCTGAATAGTATTCCATTATGTGTATGTACCACAAATTGTTTAGTCATTCAATTATATATTAACAACTGGGTTGTTTCCAGTTTAGGGCTAATAAAAATAAAGCTACTCTGGACATTCAGGTACAAGTCTGTGTATGGATATATGCTTTCATTTTTAGAGGTGGAATGGTTGAATTAAATGTTAGGTTTATGTATAACTTTTTAGAAACTGCCAAACTATTCTCCAAACTTGTTTACATTACCACCAGCAATGGATGGGAATTCTAGTTTCTCCACGTTCTTGCCAAAACTTAGTATGGCCATTATTTTTAATTTTAATTATTCTTATTGAGTTTTGAACATACTTAACATATTCTAGATACAAATTCTTTATAAGACATGATTTTCAAATATCTTTTCCATTTTTTAGCTTTCATATATCTGAAGATATATATCATTTTCATTTTTAAAAGATCTTTTGTCTGAATGTAGAATTCTAGGTTGATATTTTTTCTTTTATTACTTTGAAGAGTTTGTTCCACTATCTTCTCACTTGCATTGTTTGCAATGAGAAGTCTGCTGCATTTCTTATCTTTGTCCCTCTGTGTGCATCTTATTTTCTCTGGCTGCTTTTTAAGAGTTTTTCTCTTCATCACTGGTTTTGAGCAATTTATATAGTCATCTTTATGTTTCTAATACTTAGAGTTACTGGATTGATCAATTTGTAATTATTAAATTTGAGAATTTGGAGGCTATTACTACAAAATTTTTTCACTTTTCCTTGTATTATTTTAATTCAGGAGTTGCAATTACTAATATACTAGGCAATTTGAAGTTGTCTTACAGCTCAGTGATGCTCAGTTTATTTTTTTACATTTCTTCCTTAGTGTGTTTTATTTTGGATAGCTTCTATTTCTATGCCACGTTTACTAAACTTTTATTCTGCAATTATTTCCATCCTGTGTATTTTCATCATTCACATGTGGTTTTCACCTCTAGACTTTGAATTTGTATCTTTTTTATCTTTCATGTTTCTATTGAATTTTTGAATGTATGGAATAACTTTTTTAATGTCCTGGTTTGCTAATTTTAACATCCATGTCAGTTGTGGGTTGATTTTGATTCAGTGATTTTTCTTTTATGGGTTATATTTTGATGCTTCTTTGAATGCATGATCACTTCCCACTGGATACTAGACATTATGAATTTTACCTTGTGGAGTCCTAGATTTTTTTTTTTCATACAAATTTTTATTCCCTTTATTCTGGGATACAGTTTAGTTAATTGAAATCAATTTGATCCTTTTGGTCTTGCTTTTAAGATTTATTAGGCAAGACTATAGCAGTGCTAGTGTAGGGTTGATTATTCCCCACAACTGTGGCATGACTCTTCTGTGTGCCCTTCCCAATTCCCACGAATTATAGGTTTTATAGTGTGACTTGTGGTGACAAGCATTTTTTCTGGTACCTTTGTGGATACCTGAGGCTTTCCCCTCTAATCTTTTTGGATAGTCTTTCCTCATCTCAGGTGGTTTCCTCACATACATTTTGATCAGCACTCCACTAAATAGTCATGCGTGACCCCCTGCAGATCTTTGGAGTGCTCTCTATGTCTCTCTCCTCTTCAAAATTTGTCCTGTGAACTCTAGATACCTTAGTTATTCTATGCTCACAACTCTATAGTCTCAGCTCTCTGCATTCCCCTGAACATGCCTCTGCCTGATTTCCTCATCACTCTCCACCATGGTCTTGAAAGCTCTCTCAAGGCCGTAAGCTGGGGCAATTGTAGGGCTGAACTCATTTGTTTTCCATCTCCCAGGGATCACTGCTCTTTTATGTTCAGTACCTTGAAAGCCATTGTTTCATATATTTTATCCAGTATTTTTAGTTGTTTCAAGTGGAAGGGTAAATCCAGTTCCTATTAGTCCATCTACATTAGAAGTGAAATCTAAAGGCAATATTTCTACATCAAGGTTGCTGGACTACATCTCAGTATAACTAATGACAAGGGACATGTATGGTGAAATGAGACAAGTACTGATTGAAGAGTCTGTAAGTCCTATTCCTACTACTAACTATGTGGCCTTGGACAAGTGACCTCACCTCTCTGAACTTCAGTTTCCTCCTGAATAATATGATTGTAGAGCTTCTACCTCTAACATTTGTTCATTTACATGTTTTGTTTAAAAATTACATTTATATGTTTATAAATAGATATATGTGATATATAAACATATATAAATTTATAAATATTATAAAATATTTGAAGATGTTTGTTTAAATACTGTGTGATTGCCTAAGACAATAATTGCAACATTGTGCTGATGGATTTATGACATATATGGATACAATATATATAACAATAATAGCATAAAGGGGGGGTCAAATGGTGCTATATTGGAATAAAGTTGTTATATTTTACCAAAAAAAAAAATTACATATATACACGTGTTTTAAGTGGATAGATAGATTTAAAGGGAGAAAGACAATACACATTGTGCCAGGTCCTTTCCTGGGCCCTGGGAATATGACAGTAAACAATACAGACTTGTGTTCTGCCCTCATGAAGCCTAGGACAGTATTTTAGAAACTACTGCATTTTTTAAAACTTTATTTGTTTGACAAAACTTGCATATGTTTATTATATACAACATGGTGTTTTGAAATATATATACATTGTGAAATATATATTATAAAACAAAAGAATACATTGTTATTAACTATTGTTACCATGTTGTGTAATAGATCTTTTGAATTTATTCCTCCTAAATAACTGAAATTTTGTATCCTTTGATCAACATTTCCTCAACCTCCCCACCCCAGTCCCTGGTAACAACCATTCTACTCCCTTCTTTTATGACTTCAACTTTAGATTCCACACCTAAGTGAGATCATGCTGTACTTATCTTTCTGTGCCTGGCTTATTTCATTTAACATAATGTGCTTCAGCTCTCATGCATGTTGTCACAGACAACAAGATTTCCTTCTTTCTAGCCTGAATGTTATTCTATTGTGTTTATACCACATTTTCTTTATTGATCCATCAATTGATGGACACTTAAGTTGATTCTATGCCTTGGCTATCGTGAATAGTGCTGCAATGAAAACAGGAGTACAGATATCCCTTCAACACACTGATTTTATATCCTTTGGATATATATGCAATAGTGGGATTGCTGGATCAATCATATGGTAGTTCTAGTTTTAATTTTTTGAGGAACCTCCATACCAAGAAACTACTGCCTTCTAAAAGAAAATTTTGAACGGTTTAATGTATCTTGTTTCATCTATGACTAAATATCTTATTCATACTACATGACCCAATTCATATTTTCTCTTTTCTTAAATGTCATCTTATCCCTGCTCTCATCTCATATCTCAAAATATTGTATACATACATACACACACCTGCACATATACACCATACACACATACTTACAGATACATACATGTATATAGCAAATGTTACATGGTTAGTTTACTTCTCTTAAGGCATTTGTTAATTCATCCATTTACTCAACTAATATAAACTGAGCCCACACTCTGGACCACGATTTGTGCTAGGTATCAAGGTTACAATAAACAAAAACAATAAAATTTTGTTGCTTCCCAAAATGTTTACAATCTAGTATGTATAACAGACTATTAATATCATGTAGGGTATATGATACAGTAATACAGTTGGAAGAGGTGTAAGGTGCTATTGGAACACACAGAAAGGAGACCTACCCATGGGTTGTATCATGTGAGATAATTTCTAAGTTAAAAGTTAAATAAAAATTGAGAGTCAGTCTGAGTTCTGCCTCTGCTTAAGATGCAGATGAATATGAAAAACTCACTTCTGCCAAACAACATGAAATCACCACAACCACCCAGAAATTATCAAACTTGGCAAAAGAGAAAGATTCAACTATATGTTGTTTATAAGAATTGTCCTTTAAATATAAAGATACATTCAGATTGAAACTAAAACATTTGAAAACAATATACCATGTAAACATGAAGCATAAGAAAGCTGGATTAGTTATCTCAAAGCAAACAATGTTGGCTTCAATAATATTACCAGAAAATAAGAAGGACATTTCATAATGTTAAAAAGGTCAATTTATCTGGGAGACATAACAATTCTATTAATGATTATTCAGTTAATAACAAATTTATACAAAGCAATACTTGACAAACTTAAACATGAGAAATAGATCAGTAATTATGGTTACAGATTACAATACCCCTCTCTTAGTAAATGATGAGAGAAATAGGGGAAAAAATCAATAATAGAGAAGATTTAGAATAGAACACTATCAACTAATTTGACAAAATTGACATTTATAGAACTTACCCTAAACAAACACAAAATGTATATTCTTTTCAAGTACACGTGAAACATTCAGAAAGATGGACCATACGCTGTATCATTTTAAAGAGGCTTCAGTAAATTCAAATGGTTGAAATTACATAGACTATATCCTATGACCATAACTACATTAATCAGAAACCAATAATAATTCATGTAGCAAAATAAATATTTCAATACTAAGCAACACACATCTAATACCCAAGAGTCAAAGAAGAAATCACAAGGAAAATTAGAAAACATTTTTAACTGAATAATTATAACATACAACAAAATTTGTGAGAGGTAGCTATAGCAGTCCTCAAAGGAAAATTTGCATCCTTAATGCTTATATTAGATAAGAAGAAAGGCATAAAATGAACAATCTGTACCTTACTGTTAAGGAAGCTAGGGAAAGAAAAAGAACAAATAAAACTAAAGTGAAATAGTGAAAATAATACAGTTAACAGGAGACATCAACAGTGCAATTGATAACAAATAATTAAAGAAATCAACAAGGCAAGAAAACGGTTTTTTGAAAGGTTAATAAGATAAAGCCAGGCTAGGCTAATCAGGAGAGAATAAAATTATCTGTATCAATACAGATCTGATGGTCATTAAAGGATAATGAGACTATATTTATGAATAACTTTATGCAAAATAATTTGATTACTTAGATAAAATGGAAAAATTCTTTTCACAATGCAACTTAAACTATTAATAAAACAAGAAATAAATCTTCACTCCATTCATATTTTAAAAATTAAACTCATAATTTAAAATATCACAAAACTCCAAGTTAAGATGGCTCTCCTAGTGATTCCTTTTTTCTTGTTTAATCTGTCCTTCATTTCTAAATGATCTCCTGGTGATTTCTATGAAATATATAAGAACAAAATAAGATCAATTTTATATGCTTTCAGAAAATAATCACATGCGAACTCATTTTATAAGGCTAGTATAATCCTGATAATAAATCCCTAAGAGGCCATAACCAAAAATAAATTTATGGACCAATATCCTTCATAAACTCAGGTATAAAAATGCTAAACAAAATATTGGCAAATTAAGTCTAGCAATATAGAAAAAGGATAATATATCATGACCAAATGAGGCTTATCCTGGGAATGCAAAATTGGTCAAACATTCATAAAAAAAAATTGATTCAATTCATCACATTAACAGAATAAAGAAAAAAGATGTATGATCATGTTAATAAATGCAGAAAAAAAGCATTAGAATTTAACACTCATTCATGTTTAAAAAATCAGCGAATAAAAAATAGAGTAATATTTTTACAATCTGATAAACAGCTTCTACAAAAATCCTATAGCTAAAATCATACTTAATAATGAAATATAAAATGCCTTTCCTCTATAATTGGGAATAGGACAAGTTAATCAATTTTCCACATTTATATTCAACATTGCACCAGAGGTTCTAACCAAGAACAGTAAGACAAGATAAAGAAGTAAAAGCATAGAGATTAGAATAAAATAAGAAAAACTGTCTTTACTGTAGAAAATGATTGTTTATATAGGATCCACTAAGGAATCTACTCATAAAAACCTACTACTACCAATAAGAAAATTTAGCAAGGACACAGGATACAAATTCAATATCAATTGCATTCATATGTACTCAAAAAAATAATTGGAAAGTGAAATCTAAAAAGCAATGCCGCTTACAAAAGCACCTAGAAACAAAAAATAATTTGGAATAAATTTAACAAAAATGTCTAAGACTTCTACAATGTAAAGTATAGAGAGAGAAACTCATCACAGAGAGAAACTAAAAAAGATTTTAAAAATCTAGGAAAATTAAAAAATCTAGGAAACTTAAGTCTTGTTCATAGATTACAAGATTCAATATTATAAAGTTCCCAAGTCTATCCAACTGCATGTTGTCAAAAATCTTTGCATGTATGACAAATTAATCCTAAGATTTATTTGGAAATACAAAGGACTTTGAAGACTCAAACAACTCTGAAAAAGAACAAAGCTGGATAAATTTTATAACATGAATTCAAGGTTTACCAGAAAGCTACAATAAAAAGCTACAATAATCAAGCCAGTCTGGTATATGTAAAGAATACACACAAAAATCAATGGAAAGAAGATAGACCACAGATAGATGCATGTGTATATAATGTTATTTTCAATTAATTCCTTTTATTACTTTACAATTAACAAAGCCGCCAAGGCAATTTCATAGTAAATGACATTGTTTTTAAGAAATCCTTCTGAAAAATCTTGGTATCAACATAACACAGTACAAGTTGATTCTTTACTCCTATCTCACACAACACACACAAATTTAATTGAGGTAGATCACAGTCCTAAGCATAAAAACTAAAAATATAAAACTGCTACAGGAAAATGATGAAAAATATCTTTGTTTCCTCAGTGTGGAAAAGGTTTCTTAGGATACAAAAAGCCTCCACTATGAAAGAAATGATAAGGTGGACTTCATTCGAATTTAAAGTTTCTGTTCTTCACAATGCTCTATTAAGAAAATGAAAGATAAACCACAGATTGAGGGGGAAATCACAATATATAAGTCTGACAAAAATCTTAAATTCTGAATGTATTTTAAAACTCCTATAATTTTAAGACAAAATTAAAAGTTAGCAAAAGATTCACATTTATCAAAAAAAGATATATGAATGGCCAAGAAGCACATGAAAATATATTTAACATCATTAGTCATCAGGAAAATGCAAATCAAAACCACAAGGAGATATCACTTCAGTCACTAGAATAGTTAAAATTAAAAAAACTAATAACGTAAAATGTTGGTGAGGATATGGAGCCATGGAAACTCTCATAGACTTCTGGTGAAAATACCAAAAGATTCAACCACTTTAGAAAACAGTTATATACCTGAAATATGACCCAGTGATTCTACTCCTAGCTATTTAATCAAAAGATATAAAACATTGTATTCACAAACAATACAAAATTTTCATAGAAGCTTTATTCGTAATAGCCCAAGACTAGAAACACCCCAATACCTCTTTCAACAGGAAAATAAATTTTAAAAGTGTGATAAATTCATGCAATGGATTCAATAATAAAACAAAAACAAAACAAAACAAAAAACACATATAAATGAATCTCAACATCATTACAGTGAGTGAAAGAAGCCAGAACAAAAGAGTAAATGCTATATGATTTCAGTTACATGAAATTCTAGAACAGGCAAAACTAAGCTATGCTGATAGAAATCAGATCACCACACAGGCAGAAACAGTCAAGGGTGGGGTGATTGCGTGTATACAGGACTTTCCTAGGTGATAAAAATGTTCTTGATAGGGGTTGGAGGCTATCCGCAATATAGTCGTTTGTCAAAACTTATGTAAATTATGCCTCGAAAGTATTTTTTAAAGTGTACTAGTCTATGAGAAGAAAGAAAGGCTATTCAGGCAGCAGAATAGCCTTTGCAAAGGCTTAGAAGGGAAAAAAAATAGTGCTGCAAAGTGGCCTATAAATTACCTACTGGATGTTTAACGGCCAATTTTAATCCTCCCTAACCTACGCATGGGTTTTAACTGCATTGTACATTCCACAAGAGGCTCTCATCAGGCTCACTAAAATATATGCATGCACACTGTGGGGTGGTGTGTAAGTGTTTAGAACTTGGGCTCTAGAAGCAGGACGCCTGGATTCAAATCCCAGGAAAACCTCTATTCTTGTTTAGTAGTTGTGAGAGCTTGAGCAAATATTTAATCCCTAATGCTTCTTTTTCATATCTTTAAAATGGAGATAACAGTATCTCCCTTCCAAGGTTATTATGAGTATTATGTGAGTTACTACGTGCAAAATATTATGGTGCCCATCATGTAATATTATTACTTCAAAACAAGGCCTTTGTCTCTCTTATTCACCACCACTTCCTGGCACATAGTAGATTCTCAATTAATACACTGTATTTACTGGATGGCATTAAAAGGAAAAGAGGTCTGTTTGCTGGATCTAGAAAACAAAGAAGTCAGATGCAGTAACTAGGCATTTCTCTTCTTCTACAGGCCTTGGGCTGGAACAGGATCTGCTTAGAGCCCTGGCATTTACCCTGCAGATGGAAGCTTCTTAACACCCCCGACAGCACACCCACCAGAAGCCGGCCTTCTGTGTAGCTACAGAAGTAGAATCAATTCATTCTAAGACCCACAGAGAAAATAGAAGAATTAATTAATAACTTTAGTCTCAACCATATCTTGCTTATTTAACATTTAATAATATTTGGGAATTAAAACACTTTTGTACATTTCTCATAGGCCAAGAAAAAAATATTTTTTATTTATTCATTCAAAACAATATACCATAAATCAAATATTGAATATGGCTTCTCCTTTTTCTTAGTGTTTGTGATGAACTCTCTTTGTCTGTCCTCTAAGAAAATCCCCCACACAGAGCCAGCAACCTGCTCCACGTTGCTCTTTTCCCAAGGGCTCGTTCTAAGCCCTCAATAAATATTTGTTGATTGAATTACTGAGAAAAACTTTAAGAGTGGAGATTTGAAAATAATTCGAAACGGCTGCACCACAGAGGGTAAGAGGGGAAATAGAAAGAAACAGAGTTGAAGAGCAGACCACAAAGGGCTTTACCACGTCAATTTATTTTTTCTTTGCTTTATCCTGAGTGCAGGTGGGTAGCACAAAAGGACCACCGTAGAATTTCTTGGATTATAGTTCTGTGTACTGAAGTATCTCTCCCATCAAACTCTACTGTTCCTTTTGTGGTGTTTCATTAATGTTTATCATTTGTCCTTAAGCAAAGATTTACTAAAAGCTCATTTTAGAGAATATAATTCAGAAAAATATAATTTCTTTAAAAACCTGTATGATCAACAGTACTACTCTACAGAGATGGCTCCTGATAATATATTGCTATACTTTGTTTTTTCCTATGCATATATTCACATTTCACATAGTTTATGACCTATCCTTTTACTGATTATAAACTTCTTGATGATAGGAAAAGTGTCCTATTCATCTTTGTTCTTCAGAGCAAGAGGCCAGCTCTTGGTATACAATAGAGGCTCCTCAAATGGTAACAACCAACACCCACATGACACCCTTCACATGCTGGGCACTGTAGGCAACACTTTACATATATTAACTCATTTAACTCCCACAGAAATCACATGAGGTGGCTGTTATGTCCCTTTCACACATGAGGAAACTGAGACTCATTGACACTAAGTATAACAACTTGTCCAGGATCAGAGAGCTAGTAAGCGGTAGGGCTGCAACTGGAATGCTCCTAACCCTGTGCTATCCTGCCTCTCAGGGTCTGATTTTATTGGAACTAACCTCCTGAACCAGAATCCCCAGCAGAATCTAAAAACCACTGACCTAGTCAAAGTGCCTATTTTGCAGGAGAAGGAAACTGAGACCCAGAGAGGGGCAGTGTCATGCCCAAGACCACACAGCTCGTTATTCCTTCAACCAACATAGATGTCAATTAACAAAGATTTATAGAGAAATGAATGTGTGCCTTGTATTGGGCAGACTCTGACTAGTTCTTATTTCTCTCTGCTTCAGAGCCCAGGACACTAGCCTTCCTCCTATGTTCCTTCCTCCTCACAGTACCTCGAAGGAGAAGTGGAGGGGGGCGTATCCGAGAGGAAGACCAGGA
>CAUYRT010083623.1:0-19536 GCA_963574885.1 Lepilemur ruficaudatus | reverse complement strand
AAAAATTAGCCAGGCATGGTGGCACATGCCTGTAGTCCCAGCTACCTGGGAGGCTGAGGCAGGAGGATCGCTTGAGCCCAGGAGTTTGAGGTTGCTGTGAGCTGGGCTGACACCATGGCACTCTAGCCTGGGCAACGGAGTGAGACTCTGTCTCAATAAAAAAAAAAAAAAAAGAAAAAGAAAAACAACAACAACAACAACAAAAACCCCACTTCTTATCAGCTATGTGGCTGACTGGAGAATATGTATTTTTCTAATTCATGGTGATGTAACATTAGCCCTAATTGAAGAACTAGTATTTAAATTTATTGTTTATAAAGATGAGACATGAAAGAGCTTATTTATACTTAAAATTTTTATTAAAAGGATACTTAGTTTTAGTTATTTTCAGCCCTCAGATTGTGGGTAAAGAAGACATTAACAAATTTATGTTTGTCTCCTTTCCCTCTTCAATTTTAAAGATATTTAAAATGATATAACTAAAAATGTTTGAATAGTATATATGTTTTGAAAACATTTTTTTCTCATTTAGTATATTGATTTTGTACTGTGAATTTTTTTGTTTTTCTTATTTCTTGGATAATCTCAGGATTTTCATGGGGGGGGGAATACTCTTAACTTCATTTATGAGGCAAATTTCCATACCAAACTCAATCTCCTTTCTGTATATGCACACACATGGTCCTTTTTAAAAAATTAATTTCTTGATAATTTTTTCCCATTAAATTCTGCTTGAGGAACACTTAGTCCTTTAAGCACAGAGCATAATTATGATGTTCAAAACAGAAAATAATACTTTATAAAGTCAATGATTATTAGCAATATGAATTTAAAATTTGTTTTTTAATTTCAAGATTTGATGAATTGCATGTGTAATTCTATTATCTACCCAAGCAAACTCTTTTGTAGTTCAAATTAAACTTCTCAAAGAGCAAAAAAAAAAAAAAAAAAAAAAAGGAAGAAAGAAAGAAAGAAAAGAAATAACTACAAATCTTACCAAGCTGCTGATGTGTACAGGACCTGGAATAAGCCCTGAGAATGCAGAGCTACATAAGACCCTGCCCTTGAGAAGCCTTCAGGTGACAATAGAGGCAGAAAGACAAGACGATGGCTATGGAATATGAAAAGTGAAACAATCAAGACACGTACAAAGTTTAGAGGTAGCAGAGAAAGAGAAGCTAGTTACTCTCTAAGGCACCTTCTATCTCTAAACAAAGGTGTCGTAAAAGGGGGAGCCAGTGACAACTGAGTTAAAGAGAACTAACTTTTAAAAAAATCTTTTGAGGGAGTCCTAAGGCAAGGTATCCACTTTGATTTCTCCATATACAGCAACAATGCTGCTTCATTTAAATGTGAGCTCAAGTTCTCAAAAGTCTCTGTTTTCTAAAGCAGATGATATGAAAGCAAAAAAGAGAAAAAGAGAGAAAAGTCTCTTGTTTTCCAGGCTCTGGAAGGCCCTTTTGTGGCTCTGGGGCTTTATTGTGTCCCAGCACTGGCTAATTTAGTTTCTGCTTCTCTGCTGCATGTCACATGGGCATAGCAGAGAGAGGTCACAGAAACCTGCAGTCCTAGGACTTTGGAGTGAGGGGTCATAAATTCAGAAGCCAATGTTCGGCAGGGGAGGTGGAAAATTCCAGTTTGACATGGGCTGGTATCCTTGCACAAGAGCATGTCAGTTGCTTCCTGGAAACTATCCTATTGACCTAAGGGGTACAAGGGTACAGTTAACCTGCCTGCTGCCTCCAACTTCCAATGCCCCGTGCACTCGGGTTCCTGCCTCCCTTTCCAACCTCATTCTCCAACTGTCTCCCCCTACCTGCTAAGCCTCTGCCACCATGGTCTTCTTGTTCTTCAAACTCAACAAGCTCATTCCCACCTTAGGGCCTTTCTGCTGGGTGTTCCCTTGCCTGATATGTGTATTCTCAGATCTTCTGCCCACTCAGGAACAGCTGAACTGTCCCCCTCCTCAGGCAGGGCTTCCCCGACCACCCAGCCAAATGGCTCCCATTTTGCGTGTTATTATTAATACCATGTTTTGTTTTCTTGTAACTACCCAAACTTTGTTTGCATCTTCTCTCTAGAAAATATGCTTTGTTAGATTGGGACCCCTTCGCGACCGGGGCTCGGACTTCAGCGCGCACCTGGGCGTGTGCACCAGCTTGGAGATGCCCAGGTCCCAACCAGGGGTTCTATTTCTGCTGCTCCTGAGCGCACTGAACAGAGCTCCCAGGACTTCTAAGGCGGGAAGGTCCCTGGGGCACACTCAGAGACCAGTGTAACCGGCATCTCAGGACTACAGGCGTCGGGAGAGCGACAGTGACTTGCCGGAGTCACCCAGCCAGGCCTGCGGCTGGGAGTGGAGGGCGGCCCAGAACAGCCTAGGTCCAGCTTCCTCGCCCGCCAGCTAAGCCAGCGGCGGCCGCGGCCGCGTTTCCCAGGCGACGGGGCGGCGCGGCGTGATGACGTCAGGGCTGCCGGGTGCGCCTCGCCCACGGGGCGGACGCTGGCCGAGAGGCGCCGCAGTCAGCTGGTTCTCGCTTTGCCGGAAGCAGCCGCGGTGAGACAGACTTCCACTGCGCTCTGCCGTGTGCGCTGGAGGGTACGGGGTTCAGGGGCTGGCGAACCCGAGGATGGGGCCTGAGGGACCTCCAGGGCGCGGGGGGACTGCCGGTGCAAAGGCCGGGGGGCGCGGAGGGCGGGAACCGCAGGTGCAAAGGCCAGGCTTGGGGGGAAATGCGGGGCGGGGGGAGACCACAGGTGCAAAGGCTTGGGGGGGTTGCGGGGGGCACCCCAGGTACAAAGGCCCAGGGCGCGGGGCGTCCGGGATTGACTAGAAAGGACGCTGTGCGGACCACCGGCCAACGAGAGAGGCGTTTGAAAGATTTGGAGGTAGTACACCGAGGTTACGGAAGGGAGCATGATCACCTTGGCGTTTTAGAATAGTCTCTCGCACTGCGTAAGGAGAACGACTGGAGGCAGCTGTTGGCAGAACAAGGATAGTGAAGGCCCCACGTCCATGCCATTAACTGTTCAAGTGCCTTATGTGGGTGACAGCAGCGTAGATAGCAGACCTCGTTCATCAGTCAAGCGTCACCACTTCATCTCCCCTGAGGCACAGAGACCTTGCTTGCTAAGGTCACCCAACTGGTAAGCTATTGTGGAATTTGAACCCAGGCAGTTTGGCTTCACAGTCTTTGTCTGTAACGCAGTAAGGTTGGTGACCTCTGCTGGCGTGGGGCCATAGGGGACTTAGGCTGGGTAGGATCACGGGATTTGGAGCCAGCTATGCCAGATAATAGTTGTATGACCTTGGTCGATTTACTTCACGCTAAGAGCTCCAGTTTTCTCACCTGGAAAATGAGGATACTGATAGTACCTGGGCTTGCTAGGCACACTTGAAATGGTGTAGCTGCTCACCACAATGACCTGCACATAGTATTGCTCAACTGGAGATTATTATTATAGGTTTAATAGGGGTGGAAAGAAAGGAAGGGATTCTGTAGGCATTAAAGTGGTGTGGTAGAGGTCTTGGTAGTTGATTTGGTTATAGGGTACAAGGGGAGGGGAATTCTAGGACGACACTTGGGGTTTATAGCTTAAGTAGCCCTTGGTCCACTGGCAATGTGAACTGGGGCTCTGGGGGAAAGGCTGGGTCAGGGGAGAGGGTGAGTTCAGTGCTGAGCATTGAGAGTGTGGGAACCTCTAGGATATGAGAGGGGAGGGGTATTCAGTCAACTGCCAAATGAGCACTGAGCTGGAGGTGTGGATTTGGGAGCTCCCCACGCATTGAGGACGATTTATGTGCATGAAATGATGAGGAGAGAGTGGCTGAGGATGAGTGTCACTAGGAGACTGAAGAGGAGGAGTGCAGTGTTTTAGACCACAAGGAGGGGCTGTGTGCAGGGAAGTCCAGAAAGAAAGATACAGAGTTTCCCTTGGATTT
Source organism: Lepilemur ruficaudatus (assembly GCA_963574885.1). Lineage (NCBI taxonomy): Eukaryota > Metazoa > Chordata > Mammalia > Primates > Lepilemuridae > Lepilemur > Lepilemur ruficaudatus. The sequence continues at coordinate 15,593 of CAUYRT010083623.1, read as the reverse complement.
TATAGCTTTTTTTTTTTTTTCTGAGTCAGAGTCTCACTATATCTCCCAGGCTGGTCTTGAACTCTTGGCTTGGCCTCAAGTGATCCTCCCACCTCAGCCTCCTGAGTTACAGCTAGCATTTTTGAGCACTTGGTCTCTATGAAGAGATGTGCCTTACTGTTTTTAAGCTGCTTTATTGAGATATAATTCACATACCATATAATCACCCATCTAGAGTGCACAGTTCAGTGAATTTTTTGTATATTTACAGAGTTGTGCAACCATTATCACTATGTAATTCCAGAACATTTTCATCAGCCCAGAAGACACCCTGGACCCATTAGGAGTTGCTCCTTATTTCCTTCTGGCCCCCAACTCCTAAGGGCTACTAATCTATCTTATGTCTCTTATATATTTGCCTATTCTGGATATTTCATGTAGTTGGAATCATGCAACGTGATATTTTTGTGTCTGACTTCTTTCAGCCTGTTCTCAAGGTTCATCCATGTTGTAGGATGTGTCAGTGCCTCGTTCCTTTTTATGGCTGAATAATATTCCATTGCATGGCTCTGCTACATTTTGTTTACCGGTTCATCTGTTGATGGACATTTGGGTTAGTTCCACTTTTTAGCTATTATGAATAATGCTGCTATAGACATTCATGTACAAGTTTTTATGTGGACATGTTTTTGGTTCTCTTCGGTACATACCTGGGAGTGGAACTTCTGGGTCATATGGTAACTCTATGTTTAACCGTTTGCCAAACTGTTCCCCAAATTGGCTGCATCATCTTACATTCCCACTAGAAATGCAGGAGGGTCTGATTTCCTCACATCTTCATCAATACTTGTTATTTATTTATTTTTTGATAAATTTTGGCTGTTCTAGTGGCTGTGAAATGGTATCTCATTGTGTTGTTGATTTGCATTTCCCTGGTGGCTAATGATGTTAAACATCTTTTTGTATGTTTATTGGTCATTTTATGTCTTTGGAGAAAAGTCTATTTGAGCCCTTTGCCCATTCTTTAATTGAGTTGTCTTTTTATTATTGAGTTTTAAGATTCTTGATGATGTCCTTTGTAGCAAAAAGTTTTAATTTTGATGCAATCTAATTTATCTGCTTTTTCTTTTGTTGTTTGTGCTTTCGGTATATTTAAGAAGGCTTTGCCTAACCTAAGATTACAAAGATTTACTCTTGTAAGAGTTTCATAGTTTTAGCTCTTACAATTAGGTCCATGATTCATTTTGAGTTAATTTTTGCATATGTGTATGGAAGTAGTTCAACCTCATTCATTTGCATGTGGATGTCCAGTTGTCCCAACACCATTTGTTGAGAATACTGTTCTTTCTCCATTGAATTATCTTGCACCCTTATCAAAAAGCAACTGAGCGTACATGTAAGAGCTTTTTGCTGGACTCTGATTTCTAGTCCGTCACAACCTGAATGCATCTGTCTTAATGCCAGTACCACTATGTCTTCATTACAATAACATTGTAGTGAGTTTTGAAATCAGGACGTATGATTCTTCCAACTTTGTTCCTTTTCAAGATTATTCTGTCTTTTCTGGGTCCCTTACATTTACATGTAAAGTTTAGGATCAACTTTGCAATTTCTGCAAAAAACCAGCTGGATTTTTGATTGGGATTACATTGAATCTATGGGTCAATTGGAGAGTATTGCAATTTTAATAATGTTAAGTTTTCTGATGCATGAATATGGATGTCTTTTCACATGTATAGGTCTTTAATTTTTTTCAAAATTTTTTTTAGTTTTTAGAGTATAAGTTTTACACTTCTTTTGTTGAATTTATTTCTAAATATTTTACTTTTTAATACTATTGTCAATGGAATTGTTTTTCTCATTTTTGAACTGTTCACTGCTAGTGTATAGAAATACAATTGAGTTTTGTATATGGATCTTTACCTTGCAAACTCACTGAATTAATTTATTAGTTCTAACAGTTTTTTGGTGGCTTTCTTAGGATTTTCTAAGGATACACAAGATCATGTCATCTGCAAATAAAAATAGGTTTCTAGTCTGGATGCCTTTTATTTCATTTTCTTGTCTGTTTGCATTAGCTAGAACTAGACTCTAGTATGGTGTTGAGCAGAAGAGGTAACATGGACAGCGTTGTCTTGCTCCTGATTTAGAGGAAAGATATTCAGCCTCTCACATTTAAGTGTGACGATAGCTGTGGGTTTTTATAGATGCCCTTTATCAGGGTGACAACCTTCCCCTCTATTCCTGGTTTGTCAAGAGTTTTTATCACGACAGAGTGTTGGACTTTGTCGAATGTTTTTTCTGCATGTGTTGGCATGATCATGTGTAAGTATTTTTTGTGCCTTTTTTCTGTTGGTATGGTGTATCAACTGATTTTCAAATGTTGAACCAATGTGCATTCCTGGGGTAAATCCCACTTGGTCATGACATATGATGTTTTTTACATGCTACTGCATTCAGTTTGCAAAATATTGTTGAGGATTTTTGCATTTCTATCACGAGGGATGTTAGTCTGTAGTTTTCTTGTGATGTCTTTGGCTGGTTTTGGTGTCAAGGTAATACTGGCCTCAAACAATGAGTTGGGAAATGTTTTCTATTTTCTGGAAGAGTTTGAATAAGTGGTAATCTTTAAGTGTTTGGCAAAATTCACAATTGAAGGCCCTCTGGTTTTTCTTTGTGGGCAGTTAAATATTAAATATTGATAGCTAATTGAATCTCTTTAGTCAATATGGGTCTGATCAGATTTTCTATTTCTCATAAGTCAGTTTTGATAGACTTTCTGGGAATTTTCCCATTTAATCTAATTGTTGACATACTGTGGTTTATAATATTCCCTTATAATCTTTTTTATTTCTATAAAGTCAGTGGAAATGTCCTATCTTTGATTCCCAATTAGAAATTTGTGTTTTTTCTCTTTTTTATTTGGCTAATCTAACTAAACATTTGCCAATTTTGCCAGTCTTTGCAAAGAACCAACTTTTATTGTTATTGATTTTTCTATATTTTTCTCTATTCTTCTTTATTTTTACTTTAATCTTTTATTATTTTCTTCTTCTGCTTGCTTTAGGTTTAGTTTGTGTTGCTTTTTCCTGTATCTGAAGGTGGTGCTTAAACAGCGTGACTTTGTGGTCAGACCTTGCTGGGCCAGAACCCTTCTCCCCACCTCTCAGTAGAGGGGCTTCCGGAAAGACGTTTAGCCTCTCTGAGCTTCAGTTTTCTTTCAGTGGGGACGGTAGGACTTGCTTCACAGTTGCTGGAGGGTTAAATAAGATGTGCTCTGTAGGGGCAGGGTCTCTGGGCCCCAGGCAGGTGCTCAGACATGCACCTCCCATCTCCCCCCACGTAGAAAAGCATTGCGAACAGTGTTGACCAATCACATTCAGTCCAACATCCTAGGCTGTTTCAACATTCCAGTAAAAGAATTTAAAAGTTCCCTTGGGCCTTAAAGAGTTAAGCTGGGGGGTTCACACCCATGTTCCCCTAAGTCTGGGTTCGCAAGCCCTTGTCCAATGCCTTGATTATCCAAGGCAGTTGGAAAAGGACCCAGTCTATTCAGAAAATTCCAGAACACTCCTTTGGTCAAGAGAGCTGGATTTCAGGATGCCTGCTCTGTTAGTGGGAAGCCAGATGCCTGTATGCTGAGAAGAGAACAAGATAAAAACCTGTAGTCACCGGCTCCGGGTCGGAAATCCTGTGTCCAGGCGGGTCAGGTCGGGTGGGTGGGGACGTTAGGTACTGTCGTGTGTGGCTGGAGTGGACTGGCCAGCGCTGGCTGGATTCCGGAGGGAGCACTTCATGGGCCCCAGGTTTGCCAAGCCTGGGGGTGGGGGTGTCTGCACAGGGGGTGTCTGCACATCCTAAGTGCCCCCAGCAGTTGACAGGTTCTCAGGCATGGCTCTGGCAACAGAAAACAAAACCTCTAACAAAACTCTGGGCTCTGCCCCCAGCAGCCCTGGTCGTGCCGCTGCCCATTCACCTCAAGGTATTGCAGTGCTGACCACAGGCTGCTGCTGTCGCTCTTCTTTCTCTTTGTCGTCCTTTGTTTAGGGGTAAAGTCAGCAGAGTTCCTCTTGCCTTCTCTTTTGGGACCATGGGTGCTGTGGTGTTTCTCTTTTGCTGTCCCTTTGGAATTACAGTTTGTTTTTCTCTTACTTGTAATGCGGTAGGTTTCACTGTTCTTGGGTGGTATGGATCTGTACAATGGAGCATGTTGATTCAGGCTGTGTATTTTGTGCAGGTTGGCAACAAGCAATGGTGCCCACTTTGGAAGGAAGCCCTAATGCTCTGCTCCCAGATTTCCCCAAAGGACCCCTCCACGCCTACCGAGCAAGAGCCTCCTTCAGCTGGAAGGAGCTGTCACTGTTCCTGGAAGGCGAGGACACGCTCCGCTTTAAGGTGAGTGGTGTGTGCTTGTGTGGTGCTTGTCTTGTTGGTCCCCGGTGGAATCTAGTTAGTGACCAGTTCCTTGGCAAAATTGGGTTTATGGCTCTGAAAGCCCCTCCTCTGTGGGGCGAGGCTGGCCTCTCTCCTCTGCTCACCAGGATGGACCTCAGGGCATTGATGAGGAATAGGGGAATTGTCTCTGTTTGAGTGTCTCTGGGTCAGACTGTGTCCCATGGAGCCCTGGCCTTGAGAAAAACTGTGTAAATAGGGATGTATTGAGATTCCATCTTTCCCTCCAAATAAGCCATCCCTGTCTCCTCTGTTTTCAGAAAACCATCTTCTCAGCTTTGGAGAGCGATCCTCTCTTTGCTCGTTCCAGTGGTGCCCATCTGTCCTTGGAGAAGTACCGCGAGCTAAACTTCCTTCGCTGTAGGCGGATCTTCGAGTACGACTTCCTCAGCGTGGAAGACGTGTTTAGGAGCCCTCTGAAAGTGCTGGCCTTCATTCACTGCCTGGGCATGTATGACTGGTCCCTGGCTGCCAAATACTTACTCCACACCACGGTGAGCGTGCGCAGAGAGTGAGGGAAAGTGTGCGTTTAGCACTTCGCTGAGCGTGAGGGCGCTCTGTCCCGGGGCCACACGGGAGTCAAAGAAACTCCATTTTTTCAGCTGTATTTGCAAATTTGTACACATAAGTCCTTGAATAAAACACAGTGCTATGAAGCTTAAAGTCCCATAAGAAGAGGAGCTTTGGAACTTTTTTTTGCTTTATACATATATAAAAAAAGACAAATGGACCTGTGCTTTTCTTCCTTCCCAGCACGCTGGTAGAGATGAACCTGGAGGGGCGACACTGCCCCACCTGTGCCTGGACTGTGTGGTGGGCCAGTGACCCCTTGCTCCATACACTCGCACTCCCTCCCTTACCACCCTGGCCCCCCAGTTTCATGTCCCTCTGCAGTTCTCAGGCCTTATCAATAGTATGAACCCAGGGCTCCAGGGCAGCTGAGTGTTGGGGAAACCGTGGGCCTGGTGTTGGTGCTGTTGGCTGACCTCTTGGGAGCTTCATTCTCCTCCTCTGGGGAAGGGCGTGGTGCAAAGAACTGATATGGGGCTGGGGTGGAGGTGGTGTGTTAAGTGAACTTCCAGACTAGCAGGACTTTTCTTAACTGCCATCTGTTTACATTGATATGATGATGTTATGTTTTCAGGTTTTTGGATCAGCAATTTACAACTCTGGTTCTGAAAGACATTTTGAATATATTCAGAAGGTCTTCAGTATGGAGGTAAGTTCAGGTTCATGTGAGCTGTGAACTCAGTTCTCCTACCTGTTCCTTGTGGAGATATGTGAAAAGGGAAGACCACAGGAGAGGGTCCCCAGGGTGTTCTGAGGCTGCTCACTGAATCACTAACATGATTCTTTGCCAAACATGGTGCCCTGAGTCCTGGCACCATGTGAGCAGACGCTGAAGGCTTCCTCTTCCTCCTCCTGACGGAGCAGCTCTTGCAAGAGTCACCAGTCATGTCACTAGTGGGGTGAATGGGGATTTGGGGCTTTGATCCACAGTTTAGTCCTTCAAGAAAAGAAGATGGTGGCAGGTCCCTCCAGGGATGTGCTCAGGGAGCTTTTCTTGCTTTACATTGTTTCGTGCTTCAACGTGTAGATTTTTGGATGTTTTGCCCTGACTGAAGTAAGCCATGGGAGCAACACCAAGGCCATTCGGACGACCGCTCACTATGATCCGGCCACAGAGGTAGGTGTTATCTTCCTCTTGTCTCTGGGTTTAGAGCATATGAAACGTCATGAGTGCAAATAAAATTGCCATGAACATAAACCAAGTAGCCTGTCTTTGTATATGTGCTTATAAAACACACTAGGATTCGTCATGCTGGAAAGTGGGAGCTCAGGAGATACGGGATTGAGAGATAGAACTTGTAGCCACCGTGACCTTTACGGGAGAATTCATCATGATTTGCATCTGTGTGCGATTTGAGTGCAGGGAGGAGGTTTGCCAGGCGGCCTGTGGTATGGGATTAGCAAGCAGGTCCAACTGCCGTGCCCTGCACAGTGAGCAGTGTGGGGACGTTGCCCAGCCCTCCTCCCTCTGCAGCTGCCCATCTGCCTCGACCGGGCTCTGCTCCTGCCCGCCTGGTGTGGCTCCTCTGGGCCTTGCCATCTTCTCTACCTCTCTGTGGCATCTGCACTGTGGCCACTGCCTGGTGCGTCCACTGAGCACTGTCCACTCGGGTGCTGCTGTCTGCAGGCAGGGGCTGGAAACTTGCAGGCTGGATCCTGCTCTCCAGGGGACTTCCAGGGTGCTAGGGGGTGGCTGGCCACACACAGACAGGCTTGTGATGTCTCAGGTTGTCCAGTGCTATGGTGGGGCCTGGGGCAGGGGAGACTATGAGGAGGACCCATCTTCCCTTCCCGCTGTGCCCCCTGTTCCCTCACTTGTCCTTGAGGGCTGTGTCCTCAAGGGCTGTCCTTGAGGGCTGTGTCCTTGAAACTTGTCCACCTGCCTGTCTCTCCTCACTGCCTGGTATTTTGGGAACCCTTCACCTCTCTCCCCATGGGCAGTGGTGGTGGAAGAGGGCTCTGCAGCAGAAAGCGAAGCTCTGCGCCTGTGTGTTTCCTTATTGTTCATTCTTTCATTCATTCATCTGTTTGCTCACCAGCATGGGTGGATGCGGGCTCTGTGCCAGGGTGCTGCGTGGAGGAACACAGGAATAGACTGCAGAGCCCCCAGGTGGGGCAGGGGACAGTAAGAGGGGATCCCTGTGCAGTGTGACGCAGGCTGCTGTGGTGGGGTCTCGGGAGGGTCCTCCACATCAGAGTGGGATGAAGACAAAGTTGGGCACCTCTAGGGCTTTTATTTATTTTTTGAGCCATGCAGTATCTTTATCTGAACCCAGGTCTTTCTGACCCCCAGCCCCTTCTCCTATACCATCCTTTCCGCCCTGCAGTGCTGCAGGGGGCAAGGCCCATTTTCCTTGGCAGGTGAAGGACAGGGTCCAGGTGGCCTCAGGCACAGCCTGACATCTAAGAAGCAGTTGCCTTCTCTGCCTGCCTCCTGGTATCTGGGTGAAGTGGAGATGGGAGCGGACATCAGATCTGACAAGATGAGGCCCTTGGGAGCCTGGTGCAGGGCTGCTGGCACTGTGTTCATCTAGACGACAGGAGTTTGCTGTGTGCTAGACACAGCTTTCCAAGACTGGGCAAGAGGTGGTGGGCACAGCAGACAAGTCTCCGCTGTGGTGAAGTTGCAGGCTAGAGGGAGACAGGCATGTGCTGGGGGAAGTTGGGTATGCCGGGTGCCCTCCATGGAGGGGGCTGGAATGACAGGGTACAGGGGATAAGCTGGGATAGTGAAGGGCACTGTGGGAGCTCGCCTGGCACTCGGCACCTGCACCTGCAGGGGACAGGGAATAGATGGGGGTATTGGAGCTGCCATGCGCTAAAGGCAGGTAGGGAGGGCTGGCTGAGACTGGGACTTCCCCTCACCCTGGTAGGTAAAGAGCCAGTGGTCCCTGCGAGAACAGAGGGTGCAGCTGACAGCCTACTCTCCCCTGGCCCGGCTTTCTCTTCCATGGTGTCTCAATATCTGCAAGATAACCATTCGATGAGCACCCGCCGTGTCCCTGGGGTACCTGTCCTCACCCCTTCTAGCCAAAAGCTGAACACTGTGAGGCCACCACTCATCCATGAGTTCCTGCATTCCTTCTGACTTTCTGAGTTGCCTTGCACTGGGGGCATTTGGGGTATAGCCCTTAATCATGGAGCGAGAAGATGGAGACAGAGCGAAAGAACAACGGTGTGTCCCAAGTTAGAAGTCAGTAGGGGACATGGCACGGTATTACGCGGGGCAGAGGATTCTGCTTAAAGAGCGTGGTTGGGACGGCCTCTGAGCACATTGCCTGATGATGACCGTGACCTGGGGTGTCTTCCAGCCTACAAAATACTTTGCGCCTATTTTGTTGTTTGAAACGTTTGTTATTTTCCACAGGAAGATTCTTCTTTAAGTCATAAGGCCCAGAAATGTGCTCTGTTTAAAAACTATGGCCTACCTGTGCCATATAGGAAATGAAATATATAAATAGCATCAATTTGGACTCTTGCCTCAAAGATCTTGAACGTAGAAAATTGAATCTATCGAGGAAAATAATTCTACATGTGTTTCAGTTGCTAATTATAACTTCAGCATTTTTTTCCTTGTGCAGGAGTTCATCATACATTCCCCTGATTTCGAAGCTGCCAAATTTTGGGTTGGCAATATGGGCAAGACTGCTACTCACGCGGTGGTGTTTGCGCAACTTTACTTGCCGGGGGGCCAGTGCCACGGGCTGCATTCCTTTGTTGTCCAGGTAGGATGCCAGCGTGCTGGTGCGCTGGGATGTGGTCCTCAGTGGGGGTGGTGTTTACCCCAGAGGAAATTTGGTGTTTCTGTCACAACTGAGGGGAGGGGATGCTTCTGGCATCTAGTGAGTGGAGATGTCCTGCAGTGCACAGGACAGCCCCCTGCCCCAGGAAGGGACAGCCCAGCCAGAGTGCCAGCAGTGCCACCGCTGAGAGAGCCTGGCCAGCGCTGATGGCTATGGGGCTGGAGGCCTTAGGTTGTCTGGTGGAGGACCTCCCTGTCCTCCTAGAGGCTGTGTTGGCACAGCCTTTAACACTGGTCATGAATCTAGATTTCCTGGCACCACCCTCCCGAGATTCCTGTTCAGAAGGTCTGAGATGGATCCAGGAGCTCAGGGGTAAAATCCTACTTGGGGACCCCAGTGGGCCCATACAGGTGGGATACTGTCGCCAAGGGGGTTCCCAGGACTAATGGCCACGTCCTTGGACCTGCAGCTTCCAGAAGCTTGTCCAGAACCTTCCTCTCTGGGCTGACTTGTTCCTGAATTAAGTACTCTCCAACCGCCACCACCCCCTGCTGGCACTTTTGTCCTGTGAGACTTTTCTGATGGGGGCTCTTATGATAGAAGAAAATCACCATGGCTTGTTTTCAATCAAGGTGAAATTCACATGACAGGCAGAAACCGTTTCGTAGTGAACAATTCGGTGGCATTAGTGCATTCATAGTGTTGTGCAGCCGCCACCTCCGATTCTGAAATGTTTTCATCTCTCTAGAAAAGCCACCCTGTACCTAATAAGCAATCACTTCCCATTTCCTCTCCCTCATCCCCTGGCAACCACTAATCTCCTTTTTGTTCTGTAGATTTGCCTATTGTGGACATTTTACGTAAAAGCAGTCATAAAATATATGACCTTTTGTGTCCAGGTTTTACTTAGCATAGCGTCTTCGGGGCTCTCCCATGCTGTAGCATGAGTCGGTGCTTCACTCCCGTTCATGGCTGAATAATGGATAGACCACAATTTGGTTATTCATCTGTCCACTGATGAGCATTTGGGCTGTTTTCGCCCTTTGTCTATTATGTCTAAGGCTGCTATGAACATTTGTGACTGAGTGTCTCTCTGGATGCCTGTTTTCAGTTCCTTATGTTCCCAAGTGGAATGGCTGGATCACGTGGTAATTCTATGTTCAACTTTCTGAGGGACTGTGTACTGTTTTCCACGGTGGCTAATTTTACTTTACCATTTGTGATGGTGTCCAATTTCTCCACATCCTCACAACACTTGTTATTTTTTTCCTCTTTTTTTTAGTAGCCCCCCTAGTGGGTGTAAAGTACTATCTGGTGGTTTCGATTTGCATTTTATTAAGTCCCAGTGAAGTTGAGCATCTTTTCATGAGCCAGTTGATCGTTTGTACATCTTTTTGGGAACCCCGTCTATTCAAATCCTTTGCCCTGTGGCAACAAACAGAGATCACCCAGTGAGTAGAGCAAGGTTGTGCAGTCCGTGCTTGCTGGAGCAAGGGGTCGGCCACTGTCACTGGAGTTTGGCAGAGACTCAGAGACAGGCTGAGGGTGGGAAACTGTCTGGTGGGAGAAAGCACTGTCCTGAGTGGCAGCTGCTGGCCTGGGAGGCTGGAGGCGACTCCCCAGTGGCGGGGCATCCCGCGGGATTGGTCACGGCACGTGTTTGGCTCCCTCTGGCTGGTCTTATGTTAGAAGCTCTCGGTCATTGCTCGGGCCCAGGGGGCCGACTGACGCAGGGGTTGTGCTCACTCCATGGGCTGCTTGCTGCAGACTGGGTCAGAGTTCTGCTTTTACGCACGATCTGGCCGTGAGAGTGGCGAACTTACCAGGAGCTCATGGCACGAGTGGAGAACAATTTCTTCCACAGAGATTAGGATAGAAAAAAGGAAAAGCCTATTTTACTTTTTCCAGATGGAAAAAGGGCCAACATGGAAGTGAAAGAGGGAGAGCGTGCTAGGCCCAGAGACCGGTTGGTTACTCAGGCTTTTTACTTGAAGGGAAGGTGATTTATGGCTGTCTCCCACTTGGCAGGGTACTGCTGCGTTGACTGCTGCTCTTTTTTCTTAGCAGTGAGCTGAAAACAGAAACAGCTGTGGGATGTCAAAGATCTTGTCCACAATCTTCCCTTGAGGTTTGGTTTTGGGCAGGAGCTTGGGCTTGGGAACCCTTCAAGGCTGTAAAGTGATAGGTCTAGGGAATGTAACAGAGAAGAATTTACGTTTCCTTTCTGTCTGCTCAGCTCTCTCCAGATGTTGGGAAAACAACCCCGTGGGGTACCTGTTAGCGAGAGCTCCTTCCGTTGGCCTAAGCCCGTGCTGAGAAATGAGATGGTTTTTCTGCTGTTTTGCTAGCAAGGCTGACCTTTCACTGGCCATTGTCCATTTATGTATTTGTTTTTTAATTGGGTTGTTTGTCGAGGGTTGTGAGGGCTCTTCATGAATTCTGGGTACGCACCCTCATCAGACGTGTGCGCTGCCCGTGTTTTCTCCCCTTGTCGGTCGCCTTGCGCTCTCTTGACGATGCACAAGGGTTTTAGTTGTGAAGTCTAGTTTCACCTGCTCTTTTGGCACTCATGTCCTTGTTTTTCAGTTTACCTGTACGTTTGGACTACTGTAGACCAGATATATTTTTTCATTACTGTAAGGATATAGGAAAAAAAGCAAAATGTTTTCCCTCTTCTCTCACAGCCACACAGCACTTCTGACACCAGGCGAACCTCAGTGTGGGCACAAGCAGTGTGTCCTGTAGTTCAATTCAATTCCAGCACTGTCTGCCTGGAATCATCCTTTGCTCCCCCAGGCGGGGGCTCAGTCCCACAGGAGCCCCCACTGCAGATGCCACTCACAGGCCAGGTGTGGCCTGCGCTTGGACCTCCCTGGGCTGGAGCAGTTTGCTAGAGCAGCTCACAGACTCAGGAAGACACTCACTGACACTCACCCTTTTTTTATAAAGATGTCACAAGGATGCTGATGGACCCAGATGAGGAAATGCATAGGCAAGGCCTGTGCAGGGGTGCGAGCCCCACGCCCTCTCCAGTGCGCCACCCTCCAGGCACTTCATGTGTCTAGCTGTCCAGAGCTCCCTGAACCCTGTCCTAGGGGTTTCCTGGAGCCTTCCCTGTGCAGGCATGGTCAGTGACACCACTGGCCATTGGTGACCACCCGACCCTCAGCCCCTCTTTCCTCTACGGAGGTCGGGGTGGGGCTGACAGTCCCAGCCCTCCAATCCTGTCTGGGTTTTCAGGTGACCAGCCCTCTCCTGACGCTGTCCAGGGCCCCAGCCACCGCATTAGCATATAGAAGCCACGCATGTCACTCCAGGATTCGAGGATTTTGGGAGCTGTGTACCCGGAGTGGGGACAGAGACCATATTTATCCAGTATCATTGTCACCTAAGGCATATTGTCCCTGTGAGCACAGATTTGTACCTGGAGTGAATTTCTTATGGAAATCGCTTGGATTGGAATTCAGCTTCTTTCAATGTGTCTGATCTTTAGACCGCGGAGCCTCAGCGTTTTAGACTTCTTTATATCATGCTAAAAACACTCAGTAGGATGGTGTCATCCTCCATCCAGCAAAGTACCTGGTGTGCTGGTGTGGATCAGGCACAGCGCTCAGATCCGACCCTTGTGGAGTTCACAGGCTCCTGGGTGAGGAGAGATGGCAGTGAGTAATCCCAGGATGATTAGTTAGAGTGTCACATGCACTCCAGACCCTTAGCTGACACGGTGGAGGGTTGTAATGCTTTGCGGGTCTGTTGTATCAGGTTGGCAGTCTCTAAATATCATGGAAATATTACGTGTAAATTGGTCAATTAAATATTTCTGATATAAGTATAACATTACTTCTGCTCTTGACTTCAGAAATCTTTCCTTGATTCAAGAGGTATAATAATATTTATAATTCCTCATTTACTTCTAGATGAACTGAAAATTTGCATTAGCAGTGTCCTTCTGTTTACTTAAAAATTATTAATACCAGTTTTTTTCATAACTGGGCGGATAATGCTCGGCGGGGGCGCCCCATGCACTCAGGGGTGTGTGGCAGCGTCCCAGGCCTCTGCCACTCGGTGCCACTAGCAACCTTCCGTTAGGGCGACAAAAATCTCCCCAGACATTGCCCAGTGTCCCTGGTGGGGTAGGAGAGTGTGGAAGTCCCCTGGCTGGGAATCTTTGCTTCCAGTGTCCAAGAACACAGCTCTGTGTCCTTGTCCCCAAGCTCCTGTGTCGAGCAAGCATCAGCCAGCTGCATCTGTGGTTTTTAGGTCAATATACTCATTGTAAACTTATCTTGCGGAGTGGAGATTTGCGAAAATAATCTTGGCTATTTCTCCCACAGCACGTTATGTGCATAGCCATTTCATCATTTTATTAAAATCCAACAGAGAATCGTGTGTCTAAAACATGGAGTATGAAATTCCCAATGTCTTCCATCTGAGTGGCACGTACTAGCTGCTCCCGTGAGTCTCTCGCGGCTGCTGTATTAGAGCATCACGAACTGGGGGGCTTCAAACAACATGAATTTATTCTCCTGGTTCTGGAGGCTGGAAGTCTGAAATCAAGGCCTCTGTAGGGCCGTGCTCCCTTTGGCGGCTCCAAGGGAGGACCCTTCCTATCCCTTCAGCTCCTAGTGTTCCTCGGGTTGTGGCCACAGCACTCCACTCCCTGCCTCTGTCCTCACACGGTCCCTCTTCTTCCGACTCTCAGGACACATGCCACGCGGTTTAAGGCCCTGGTACCCTTAACTTCATTACATCTGCACAGACTCTATTTCCAAATAAGGTCTATTCTCCAGTCCTGGGACTGGGACTGAGACATGTCATTGCCAGAGAACACGGTATAACCCACAGACACCCACAGTGTGCCCTTGGGGTGTTTGAACACATTTATTTGGCTTTTTGTGTGATCGTAACAGTCACTGTTTGCTTTCTGTGGCTTTGCAGATTCGGGACCCAAAGACCCTCCTTCCCATGCCAGGGGTGATGGTAGGTGACATGGGGAAGAAACTCGGGCAGAACGGACTGGATAACGGGTGAGTGACACCGAGCAGCACTGAGGGTCTCGCAAGCACGTGCACTGCTGCCACTCCTGGGGTCCCACTGGCCTGTCAGTGCTACTGCCTGCTCGCAGACTCAGAGGATGGGGACCGAACCTGACCCTGCCCAGGCAGCACTGTGTCCTGCTGGAGGTGCACCCAGCAACTTTGCCCAGCCAGTGGCGGCTCCTGCTCCCACATCGGGCCCAGGGTCCACTTGTGCTAGTGGGGCCTCCATATAAGGACTGCATCAGTATCCCAAGCTGGGACTCGGCCTCAGCGCATGTCCACACTGAGCTTGAGGGACCCGCGTCCACAGCGCCTGCCTCTGCTTGCCCCTGCCCCAGCACTTGGAGGAATGCGTTCACTGGCTCATCTGCTCATCAGTCCACAGCTACCTCCTTAGCAGCGCGCTCTGTGGCAGGAAACCTGTGTGTGTTGGGCCACAGGTACTCATGAGAGTTGGCTCTTGCGGTGACGCCGGGCCTCTGGGCCTCGGGATCGTCTTGAAGGGGCTGGGAGGAAGTCCGTTCTGCTTGACAGCCTCCCCCGTTGGGCTGGGCTGGGGGCCCTAGGAGGATTTAGACCTCCTGATCATCAACAGCACAAGTCTTGGGATCAGATCTGGATTTAGCAATTTGTGTAATCTTGGCCAACTTTCTGTAGAGTGGACGCAACAACAGTGGTCCCTGGATCAGGCCCTTCTGGGGTGTTCTTCCTGGCCCTTGGGTGTGCACATGGAACTCAACACATTTCCCAGGAAACCTGGCCCTGCCGGGTTTAGGCCCCTCTGTACCCACGGGATAATTTCTGACTAAGAAGGAAGCAAAGCCAGGGTGTTCCTGAGTCTGGTGTCCTGCATTATGTCCCTAGAACATTGTAGACTTGCTACTGGAAAACTGAGGACGCCTGCCTCAGTGGGTGGCACCGACTGGCCGTCATGCCTGGGTTCTCGGGCATAAAGGAGGAGATTAGTCATCTCCTAGAGAGAGGAGCTGGGCCAGGTGGCTTCCAAGGACCCCACCATGGAGAAATCTCTTCATCTGTCCCCCTAAGAAGTCAGGGTGGAGGGGTGTTACAGAAAGCTCAGCACTTGTACACGAGGCCGAATCAGAAGAATGAGGACAAGTGGTTTGAGGAGGAAGGAAAGGGACATTTTATTACTTTGCCAGCAAAGGAGGCAGATGATGGAGACTCCTGTCTGAAATGCCATCATCCTCATAATAAGCCAAATACAGAGCTTTTAAAGGGTGGGTTCTCAGCTTCAGGCAATTACCGTTCAGTACAGTTGATGATTCTGATCGTCACATCTCCCACAGAAGACAATTCCCTGACCTCCAGCCAGGACTCCCATTACCAGGTGGGGGTTGGGTAATCTCCGGGTATACAAATAACAAAAAACTTACCTGCCCCTCCCAGCTATTGGCCTGAGGCAGGAGTGCAGGTTTTAGTTCTCAAAAAGGAGTTGAGGATTCCCTAAGAAAACAGAAAATGGATCAGGCACAATGGCTTACGCCTGTAATCCTAGCACTCTGGGAGGCCAAGGCGGGAGGATCGCTCAAGGTCAGGAGTTCGAAACCAGCCTGAGCAAGAGCAAGACCCCATCTCTACTAAAAATAGAAAGAAATTAATTGGCGAACTAGAAATATAAAGAAAAAATTAGCCGGGCATGGTGGCGCATGCCTGTAGTCCCAGCTACCCAGGAGGCTGAGGCAGGAGGATCGCTTGAGCCCAGGAGTTTGAGGTTGCTGTGAGCTAGGCTGACGCCACGGCACTCTACCCTGGGCAACAGAGTGAGACTCTGTCTCAAAAAAATGAA
>CAUYRT010083620.1:0-17130 GCA_963574885.1 Lepilemur ruficaudatus | reverse complement strand
ATGGTGACAGTGCTTCCTTCCATAGCTATCACTTTCCTTGCATCTTTAACTTTGTTCTATTTTTAGTAGCCTAGAGAAACACAAGGGCCCTGAGATAATAGAATTCAGGCATCTACATATAATGCCTAGAAGTTTATAGCTCCTTCTAGAGCAGATTTATGGCTAATGTACTATTTTTTTAAACAGGCAATACTCGACAAAGGACTAATATCCAGAATCTACAAAGGAACTCAAACAAATCAGTATGAAAAAACCAAATAACCATATTAAAAAGTGGGCAAAAGACATGGACATTTTTCAAAAGAAAATACACAAATGGCCAATAAACATATGAAAGAATGCTCAACATCACTAATCAGCAGAGAAATGCAAATTAAAACTACAATGAGAAACCACCTTACCCATATCAGAATGGCCATTATTAAAGTCAAGAAACAAAAGATGTTGGTGCAGATGCAGTGAAAATGGAACTATTATACACCGTTAGTGGGACTGTAAATTAGTACAACCTCTATGGAAAACAGTAGGAGATTCCTTAAAGAACTAAAAGTAGACCTACCATTTGATCCAGCAATCCCTCTACTGGAGATCTCAAAGAAAAAGAAGTCATTTTATCAAAAAGACTATGTATGTTTATTATAGCATAATTTACAATTGCAAAGATATGGAATCAACTTAAGTGCCCATCAACTGATGAATAAGATAAAGGAATACTACTAAGCCATAAAAATGACTGAAATAATGTCTTTCACAGCAACTTGGATGGAACCGGAAGCCATAATCCTAAGTGAAGTATCTCAGGAATGGAAAAACAAATACTACATGCACTCATATGTAAGTGGGAGCTAAATAATGGGTATACATGGTCATACACAGTGTTACAATGGACTTGGAGACTCAGAAGGGAAGAGGGTGGAAGGAGGCTGGCAGATCAGAAATTACCTATTGGTGTTCTACTTGTAGCTCTTTGAGATATCTCCATGTTAGTTTCCATGGAGGTTGTACTAGTTTGCAATCCCATTACTGAGCATCTACTCCAAAGGAACAAGAGACATTCTACAAAAAAGACATCTGCACTTGAATGTTTATAGCAGCACAATTCACGATTGCAAAGATATGGAATCAACCCAAGTGCCCATCAATCCATGAGTGGATTAATAAAATGTGATATATGTATACCATCGAGTTCTACTCAGCCACAGAAAACAACAGTGATCTAGCACCTCTTGTATTATCCTGGATAGAGCTGGAGCCCATTCTACTAAGTGAAGTATCACAAGAATGGAAAAACAAGCACCACATGTCTCACCATCAAATTGGTATTAACTGATTAACACTTCAGTGCACATAGAGTAATAACATTCATCAGGTGTCAGGCAGGTGGGAGGGGGGGAAAGGGGATGGGTATATTCACACGTAATGGGTGCGGTGCGCACCAGCTGGGGGCTGGACACTCTTGAAGCTACAACTCGGGTGGGGCAAGGGCAATATATGTGACCTAAACATTTTTACCCCTGTAATATGCTGAAATAAAAAATTAAAAAATTGAAAAAAAGTATTTATTGGGTACAATGTACACTATTCGGGTGATAAGTACGCAGAAAGCCCTGCTTTCATCACTATATAATTCATCCATGTATCAAAAAACCACTTGTACCCCCTAAATCTATTGAAATTTAAAAAACGAAAAGAAAAAAGGATATTTAAACAGACAGCTCTGTTTTCTGTAAAGCATAAATTGTTAAGCCAAAAGAGTAGAACTGATGCTTCTCTCTTCTCCCATATTTATAGATGTGACACAAAATAAACTATGACTGTCAGATTTCTCATTAAAAAACAAATTTTACTATAATACAATGCATTTATTAATGTACATTGTATCCTTTGTAGATTCTAAACCCCTTACCTACTTTCCCTCTAGAAATGAAGGAGCATATGTTAACATTTCAATTTACTTCCACTTGCGCCAGAGTCTTTTGTTGGCTTTGCCTGGGGTCTGCTTTAGCTTGAAGGCTGAATGTGTGAACAGGCTGTGTGAGGCGAGGAGGCACACATCAACTGGCTGAGCCTTACAGCCATTAGCAAGAAACAAACAGGCATGGAGTTAAATAAGCCACTAACATTTCACCAATGTTCAGGCTGTTATTTTTATGACATAGTCAATTAGTTCCTAAAACCTAATCTCTCAATACAGTTCACTTATTTGCAGAGACAAGACTGGGATAATGGTTATATTGCAATTATTAAAGGAACTGTAATACAATTTAAAATATTAATGTCAGCTTTATTTAACAAACAAATGCTGAGTACCTGTGCTGAATGCTATTAAATGCTGGTAAATAATTAATTTTTCAGTGATGTTACATAGTATAGTAAGTTTCTGTGGCTAAGCCTGATGTTAATTTATCAAGGACATGCTGAAGAATGTTTGAGTATTGGATATAGTGTGATACCAAAACTACATAAATGACAGGTACATTCAGTCCATGTAACTTAAGAGTGATAAGGGAATATTTCCTAAACAACTTCATTCATTAATAAAGATATATTTTGCCCTTATTACATGTTAGGTACAAGAGCTGTTCCATACAGTTGGGCTGTTTGTGCACTGCACAAAGGCACTTCCCCAAGAGGGTCAGTGGGAACTGAAACAAATTCGTCTTTCCACTTGCCAAACCTTTGCCCTGGTGTGGGAGTGGATTCATCCCAGGAGGCGGTGGTGTTTCTAATTTGCTAATTGACCAGATGTTGCCCTGCTAAGCTGAGTAGGGTGAAAGGAGTGACCATGGTAGAAAGAAGTGGCTATAAAGAGGAATACATACATAGTTCTTTCCCTTTAGAAGTTTAATTATAGTATGGGGTTAGATCCGTAAACTAAATTTCATGATAAAATTAATAAAGGCTAATAATGATGTTGAAACATATGGATGTGGCCTTGTCACCATAAATTGAAGAATACAGTCCAAAAACTTTTTCTTTCTAGTTTATGAATGGGACAGAATATTTGAAACTGGTACCTGTGGCTTTCTGGTTGTCACAGGTTTGTATATGGTGTTGAGGGAACAAAGGAATTGGTGAGGAATCTGGCTTGGGGAATGAAGGGAGTCAGAGAAGATGACAAAGAAGTGGTTTGATCTGGATCTTGAGGGGAACTAGCAAGTTCAAAGATTAGTGGAGTGAAAGAACTTGGTCCATTAAAGGAATGGTAAATAGTTGCTATGGCTTGAACTCAGAATGCATGAGAGAGGGCAGAGGAGAAGTAGGACTGAGGCCAGAGTGGGACTAGATTAGGAAGAGGCTTCTAGGACAAGTTTTGGAGTTTGATCACCACCCTGTATTCATGAGGAGTCAGCCTAGATTTTAAAGTTTGGGGCAACTTTTTTTGCGGGGGGAGACAGAGTCTTACTCTGTTGCTCAGACTAGAGTGCAGTGGCATTAGTCTAGCTCACAGCAACCTCAAACTCCTGGGCTTAAGTGATCCTACTGCCGTAGCCTCCCAGGTAGCTGAGACTATTCTAGGCACCTGCCAGCACGCCTGGTTTATTTTTCATAGAGATAGAGTCTTGCTCTTACTCAGGCTGGTCTCAAATTCCTGACCTCAAGTGATCCTCCCACCTTGGCCTCCCAGAGTGCTAGGATTACAGGCATGAGCCACCATGCCCCGCCAGGAGCAATATATTTTAGAAAGATCCAGCAATGTGGAAAAGTTTGGATGAGACACCGCTCAGGGTGATGCCATCCAAGTGAGACATGACCAGTATGAATCTCTGCATTAGCAATGGGGGTGGAAAGGATGGAACACAGATGTGAGCTACAGTCTGCAGGCTAGTCTTCTGTTAGATGGGATTTGTCTCAGTCCATTTGGACGGTTATAACAAAATACCCTGGACTGGGTACTTTGTAAACAACAGAAATTTATTTCTCACAGTTTTGGAGGCTGGGAAGTCCAAGACCAAGGTGCTGGCAGATTCAGCATCTGGCGAGGGCCTGCTCCTCTTAGATGGCACCTTCTGTGTCCTCACATGACAGAGGGGAGGGAAGCTCCCTATAAAAGCCCCTCTTTTATAAGGGCACTAATCCCATTCATGAGGGCAGAGCCCTCATGGCTTCATCACCTCCACAAGACCCTACCTCTTAATACTGTCGCATGGGGGATTAAGTTTCAACGTATGAATTTTGGGGGGATATCAACATTCAGACCATAGCAGAGGTAGAGAGAGGGGTAGGGGAGAGAGGTTAGCAATGGCACCTTTGAACAGCAGTGCCAAAGTGTCCTACTACAACTCAAATTATGAAAAAAATTCATAGCCTTTGTGTTGTCTGCTACTTCGTTCATCTTCTTTGATAGCTCTCAACCCAGTGGTAAGGGAGAAGAAAACATAACCTAAAGAAAAACTTTAGTGCCAACTAGAGAAATCTCAGTCTCCTCCAAGTCACAATAGTTCCTTTCAGGTTAACGCCACCTCCTCTGCTTACACTCAGGTTGCAGGGTCTTCCCTTTTTGCCTTGCCCATGAACCTCCCTTCATGGGTGTAGAGAACAGCTCATTTATCCTCATGGTGATGGGGAGGGGTCTTTCTGGGTCTTTGCTGGTCCCTGTTGTGGGAGCCCTGGCTGGGCTGGGCTGGTCCCTGGGCCTGAGTGTACCTGTGTCCCTGCACAGTGCTCAGTCACATTTGGTCCTTGGGGTCACCTGCTGCTTACCTGTATCACTTCAGCCATATTGTTGCATTCAAAGTCCTCACAATCTGCAGCTTCTTTGTCCAGATCCCCAGGCTCTTTGAGGCCACTGGTATTCTCAGAACCTCTTCAGTCCCCTTTAGGACAAGCAGAAACTTCGGGAACCCCTGCATGCCTCAAGCAGCCCCTGGGAAACTGGAAACATCCTTAGGCCCCTCTGCCTAATCACCTCCTTCAGATATTTCTAATCTGTGGCTCAAGTGCCAGATGGAGGTGGCTTTCTCTATGAGGCTGGTAGTCTCAGAAAGGGGAGCCAGGCTTTGGGGGCCTTCAGAACTTATCTGGCTCTTCTACGGTAACCTGCTTCCTGTTCCCACCTTGGTTTTGGCTCCAGAGTTGCAGGTGTGCGTAGGGACTCCAGCATCCCAGCTCCTGCCCCTTTCTCCAGCTCCTCCTCCTCACACTGTCTCCCTGGCTTGCAAGAAAAGGAACTAGGTCACTAAGAAATACTCAGAAAGGTGTTTGGGCAGGTGGATGGATGATGGTAGGAGGCAGCAAAGGTTTGGGTGGGGAGATAAAACGACAATAGTTCAGTTTACACAGGTTGAGTGTAAGATGTCTAAGGTATTCCAAAACTCTCGCATCTGACGTGTGAAATGGGGTTTGGAGATCAGAAGTGGTTGTGGCACAATTGCCGGTTTAAACAATGGGAATGGATGAGTCTAAGGAGGGCACATAGGAAGAGGAAAGCAGGGAGGAGAGGTTAGAGGAAGAGGAGCTGGGGCGAACATGGGTAGGAGTGGTCACAGAGGGAGGAGGAGAACACAGAGATCTCATTCCTGTTGGGAGTGAAGCCGGAGCCCTGCCCAGCCACATGCAGATCCCAGAGACCTTGAGGGCCTCCTGGAAGCCTCAGCTCACAAAGCCTCACTTACATAGCAATCCTTAAAGTTTATTTTGCCTTTCAAGGGAGAGAGAAATATATTTAGGCAAGCGGAGATGTAAACTCAGTTATTGATGCTGTAGATTTTCAAAGGGAAGGCAACATAGCCTTAGGTTTAAGGACATCTTTTGCTTTAGGGACAGCAAATCCTTCCATGACCTACCTTTGTAGCTATTTTAAATTTCAGCTCCCCTTTCAGCACCAAAGGACAAAGCCTAGACCTGACATCTTGCACTTGCAAAAAGGAAGATCATCTGCAAGAGCAAAACAGGAGACTCCAGCCCCTGATGGCCTTGGTCAGGAGGAAGAAGGGTGCCGACGTAATTGTGGAGAAGGAAGATGGAAAACAACTCCCGGGGATCGTGACAGCTAAGTGCAAGCCTGGGCAGTGGCCGTGGGAGAAGTCGTGGGAAGACAAACTTATGAAGGGCATTAAATCAAGGTAAAAGCAAAAGGAAAATGAGGTGCTTCAGGGCACAGTGTGTGGGCAGCAACAGCGGGATGGAATCATTAGGAGAGAAGTCCGTGACTGCCCCGCCCGGCAGGCTCTTTTGTCAGCAGGGTCCCTGCTTCCAGCTCTTAAGGTGTGGGCAGAGAGCCCCAGGACGAGCCTTGGAGAGCGTGGCCTTCCCCGACTGTGTCAATTTATAGAAGGAGGCTAGGTCTGGGGGCTTTGGCCACGTTTCTCCCTGGCCTGTCAGGAGAGGACTGGAAAAGGCATGGAAAATGCTGGCGCTTCCTCTTTCCTTCGTGACAGGCAGACTCAGGAGGGTCAGTTGTCATAGCAAAGGTGCCAGGCATGGCTGCCTGGGTGGCAACGTGCTGCACACCAGACTTGGCTGCCAGGACCAGAACCCAGAGCCCAGGCCTCTGGCTCCTAGGCCAGTCCCTTTCCATAAGCCGGCACACAACCTGATAACAGTTTCTGCGCCTTTATATTTCCATCTCTAAAAGGAAGATAGTAAAAATAGCTCTTAAGGAGCGAATTATGGCTGCATTTGAGGACAGGCCTCCCTCCCCCCCCCAAAAAAATCTGAAAATTGAGCATCTTGTCACTAAGCAATCACAGCACATTTTGAAAACTGTGACCTAATCAAAATTACCAAGGTATTCTGCTCTGAAAACGCTCAACAACCAGACAGGATGTTTTCGAATACAGCAATAAAAATTATCTCTAGGGGCAAAACTCACTGAATCTTAAACATTATTCTCAGGAAAGAAAAAGTCCTCCAAATCCTTCTCGGGTTATATCACGAAATTCTACATAATTCATTCCTGTTGGGGTAGTCAGTAAAACTTTACAATATACAGAGGTCAGAGCCAATCCAGAAAAGCAGAAGCAAAAACAGAAGGTGGTTTTTAAAGATTTTTTTGTAAACTCAATTATTGATGCTGTAGATTGTCTTTTTTAAAAAGAAGATATGGATCAATATATGGAAAAAGTATTGTAGTTATTATTCACTAAAAAAGTTGAGGATTTTCTACTTTATTTTCCTCTGAGAACTAGGCTTTTGAAAATCAAAAAGAGACTTTATAGCATTTATCTTTCTTGGTATTAGGATAATTTATATTATGTTCTATTTGTTTTCAATTTTAAAAATAGTATCATTTTAGGAAAAAAAGGCAATTATAAGATTAAATGGTACCAAGTTATAATTTTTTTGTAAATTATACACCAGAGCAATAGACATTACATATGTGTAGTTACATATACATATCAACTAGTGATAACTTTCATATTTCAAAAGTATTTAAAAAAACTAAAATATATTTTAATGTATATGGTAGTTAACATTTTTCTTTTTACTTCCTAGGTTATTTTTTTACATGAATGCATTTCTGATCTTAAATAATTGTTTACATTAACTCAGATTTTCTTGATCTGGGTAATTCTATCCTCCAAATTTCTTGAGTAATTTATTTAATTTAAAATATTTTATTAATATTTTAGAATCTTTTTTCTTTCTTTCTTTCTTTTTTTATAAATTAGAGACAGGGTCTTGCTACATTGCGCAGGCTGGCCTCATACTTCTTGGCCCAAGTGATCTTCCCATAGCTGGGACTACAGGGGGGTGCCACCATTCCCAGCTAATTTTTTAGTTCCTATATACCAGACATGTGTCTATGTCCTTAAGACCATCAGATTATTTAAAAGAGACAAATTAGGAATAATTTTTTCTTTTGTTTCTCTTGAGGAAAAGAACCACAGGGCAGCTCTGACCGTAGAAGGGAACTTTCAGGGAGACTTTGCTTTTCTCTGCTTCTAGTGCATACTTGCTGTCCCTGACCTGCCCATGCCTAACTGAGGTCATCAGCCATGTGACACTGGCGCCCTCCTCATGTGGCCTCCCCACCGAGGACTGGATGCCAAGGACTGACATTAGATGCTGCCACGGATGTTCTCTATAGCTATATCAAGGACAGACTAAGGTATGTTGCAGCAACAAAAAATCTTGAGTGAATTCTAACAACAAAGGTTTATTTCTTGCTCATCTTTATCATGGGTTGGCTAGGGGCTCTGCTCCATGTCTCCTCATTTGGGGATGCACACTGAAGGAGCAGCTACCATCTTGAGCATTAATTAATCTCTAGCAGAACTAAAGATAGCCCTGGAAGCCTCACTTTGGACATTATTTTCTGGC
Source organism: Lepilemur ruficaudatus (assembly GCA_963574885.1). NCBI lineage: Eukaryota > Metazoa > Chordata > Mammalia > Primates > Lepilemuridae > Lepilemur > Lepilemur ruficaudatus. Next base: position 8,865 of record CAUYRT010083620.1, on the reverse strand, counting down.
TTGGTGGTGATCTGTGTCACTTCTGCTCACTGCTCAATGACTGAAAGTCTCATGGCCCCCAACCCCTGCAATAGGAGCCAGAAAGTACAACCCCATCACATGCCAGGAAGGTAGGATGCCAGAAATGCTTGGTGAGCAGCATTCATGACCACCACAGCTGCCCATGCAGTGCACACCTCCTCTTTCTCTTTCCTAGGAGATGGCTGACTTCGGTTAGTTGTCTATCTCTTCCCCATGTGTCCCCCCAATTTAGGCAAAGCTGACCCCATTTCCTGATCCAGGAATGGACTTTGATGCATGTAAGTCAATCAAAATAATATTAATGCTAGCACTCTGGGAAGCCGAGGCAGGAGGATCACTCAAGTTCGGGAGTTTGAAACCAGCCTGAGTGAGACCCCATCTCTACTAAAAATAGAAAGAAATTAATTGGCCAACTAAAAATATATAGAAAAAATCAGCTGGGCATGGTGGTGCATGTCTGTAGTCCCAGCTACTTAGGAGGCTGAGGCAGGAGGATCGCTTGAGCCCGGGAGTTTGAGGTTGCTGTGAGCTAGGCTGACGCCATGGAACTCTAGCCCGGGCAACAGAGTGAGACTCTGTCTCAAAAAAAGAAAATAATAATAATAATATTAATGTATTAATGGGTTGTGATTGGACCATGAGACTCTGTGTAGGCCAGTGAGATGCTCTGAGAGGTTTTCAGAGGCTTTGGGAAAATTTTTCCTCATTCTTCTAGGACATCTTTAAGGAGAAACTCCCTTGCTTTCCCTGGACGTGAATGAGAAAGCATAGAAACACAGTGGCTACTGGCAGCCACTTTTGGACCAAGAGGAGAACCAGTCTCAGGGTGGACCTGACACATGGTTGATAGAGCAGAGAGAAAGAAAAGACCTAGGTCCCTGAAGAGATGATTGGCTGCTGGATCAACCAGACCTCGACTGCCTACCTTTGGACTGCCAGTTATCCTAGCCAAAAAATAAATGTCCTTGCCGTTTAAGCCACTGTGAGCTGGGTTTTCTGTTACTTGCCGCTCAGCTAAAACCATCCAAACTAATATGCCCTCTTAACCAGATTTCCTGTCATATCCTTCCTGCTTGATTTGTACTCCCTAACTCCAGCTTGGCCTCATTTTCCATACCTTGCTGGCAGCTTTTCTCTGTTGTCACAGTTCACTTGGATATAGAATATGGATTTACTTCACACTCCCAGTATCACACGAATTCCTTGCTTTGCTTACTGACTTCATGGCCTGCAAATAAGGCCTGATAATCATTTACTCTCTGCCAGATTCCTCCAACTACTCGGGCCACTGCTGGCCTGCCTTGATCATAGCCCCTGCACCAAGCCTGATTGAGGAGACTGGTTTCTCCAGGACAATTTTGTTTCTTAAAAATGTGTCCTTTGCTTGCTAAATTGTGTCTTGCCTACACACTAGTTGAAAACAAAGCAGCCCACATGGTCAAATGCTACAAAATACAAAAGGTCAGCGAAGCGGTCCCTCCACTGTGTCAGTGCATGGGCACACACTGTCACGGAGCTATGAGCGTGATTTAATGGCTTGCTTGCCTGTGCTCTAACTTGGGGCTGCACTGTTGAGGCCTCAGCAAGCTGACTTAAAGCTGCCATTGAAACATCCCATTACATCCCCTGTGTGACCTGAAGGGTGACAGTGGAGCCAATTTCCATGGCACTTGTCACAGCAAAAGGCAAAAAGCCCCAGCATTAATGTGGGCAGGGGTGTGCTTTTTTAGATCCAGATTTTAATGGGCATATTTTGGGTGAATTCTAATAGGCATGAAGTTAACACACTTTGTATGTCTCCCAGCCTGGCTCATTTACTGCCATAAATGTAAGAAGCTATGCCAAGTTAACTTACCTCAAGCAGTTTGGCGGTAGTCAGGGATGACGCAAAGCTATGAGTAATCTAGGAAAAAGAAATATTCTAGGAGCTGTGTGGGGTTGGAGGGAGTAGTGTTATTGATGTGACTGGACATGTGGAGTTTGAATTGGCTTTTCCTGAATTATTAATAGTTTCGAAATCACACCACAGAAGACCTGGACCTTTTAGATTTACTATCCTTGTATCCAACAGGGATGATTCCAGAGAGATTTCTGGCAGGTTCTACACAAATATTCTGAGACTGAGAGTTGCTTTGGGGAATAAAAAGACAGCATGTGTCTGCTCCCCCCCTTCCTTTCCTTTAGCTCATTTTATCAAGTCATGCAAAGCTTTCACGAATACAATTGAGGCTTACAAACCGTTAGAAGAATCGCTGTGTTAATGAACGTCATTTAAGGAAGAGAGGAAGAAAGAAAGAGGCGAGGGACGGAGAGCGAGAACAGAAGGCTGTTATCTTGCTGGTTTGGCTTCCTCTCATCCAGAAGGCTGACTTTCCGGCAGTGGGGAGGAGGATGGGTCAAATTATGGTAATTAGGATCTTATGTGGCAGCTCATGATTTGCATTTCCTTCATTTCATTGTTTCCCTTCATGTTTGCTGGAAGACTAAATAATACACTTCTATGTTTATACCAAAGGATTATTCTTGGGATTCGGAAGAGGAAAGGCCATCAGAGAGCATGTCTGGCCTGGCTTTTTGGCTTTCCGGAATGGTTTTCAGTGGGATGAAGGCAGGTGGCTTAGCAGAATCAGGTGACTTGTTTCTAGGGGACTTCAGAGGTTTTAGAAAAGGATCATACGATTTTAAGAACTTCCCTGTGGAGCTGTTATCCAGGTGCTGACTACCTAGTTTGACTGTGCAGTGGATTATCAAAATCATCATTTTCCCTTTGGCTTCCTGCTAAACTTATTTTGCCTTCGAAGAGACTCAAGTTGTGGGAAAGGCACATGGGGAAATAAGTAAAGCTCATTTTCTTATCAAATGGCGGCCACAGCAATTTCTCCTATCGGCCCAGCAAATCCCCTCTGGCCCAGCAAATCCCCTCTTGCCCAGCCCTGGTCTTTCCCCATCCACTGTGAGAGATGATTGGCAACTTCCCGCTGATGGCAGAGATGCCGATTCTCCCTCACTGCCAATCAGTCACCGTGCAGGTCACCTTTACATTCACTTTACATTAAACAAGGAAGGAAAGGAACTGCTTGAAACACTGAAGTGCAGGATTGGTTGGAAGTTCTTGCAGCCTATTTTAACAGAACCATCATTTCCAGCAGCTATTTTTGAGAAGAAACTATTAGAGAAACATTGGCTCTTGAATTTAATGTGATCGCACACATCACTGGCCGTGTGATGAACATCTGCTTTTGAAGTGGGGGCCCACGCTGAAAGCTGCCCTAATTCTACCTCTTTGCTACCAACGGGAGCCCTGTAGTTCCAATTATTCTATGTCATTCCTCATGCAGCAAATGTACACAGCCTGCATTCGGTCCGTGCCTTCTCTGGGAAAGCCTGTGGCAACTTTGCCTGTGTTCTGATTATTATACATGTCACCAAGAGCAGGAATACCAATGCTATGCATTCATCATGTGCCGATGACGGCAACACCGCAGCTTCAGGGCTGGGGTCATCTGCTCTACCATCTCATTTTGCAAAAGAAACTAGGGCTCAATTGACTCCCGCCCAGCCCCCCCACAAATCTGCTGGCTATTTAGAGCAGATTTGGCAGAAGAATGAAGAGGCTTTTCACTGTAAATGTTTCACTGAAATATAATGTGTATTGCACTTCTGCAGTATATATGGAGACGTGTTCAGACCATACGTGTTAGCTCAGTGAATTCACAACGTGGTTACACTTGTCTAGCCGCCACCCAGCTCAAGAATGGAGCCAGCACCACTATGCTCCCCTCCCACCCACGCCAAGCCCCTCAAAGAGTGACCTCATCTTGACTTCTAACACCGTAGACTAATTTTGCTTGTGTTCAGACTTTATATTAATGGGTCCAAAAGCCTTTAAATAAGTGCTCTTTCTACAACCACAGTCTCTCTGGGCACCACATTTTCCTACAAAAGAGTTAAGGAGTTTTAAAAGTGAGACTGGGAAGGAAAACCAAATACAACTTTGAAGTCAGATTCCTGTCACACATTCAAGTTGGCGGCTCTGTAATTTTCCATAGTTAGAGATGAGGCCACTTCATTGGAGTTAAATTGCTAAAAACCCAAAGCAAACCAAACTCAGCCCCTATCCAGTGGGATGTGAGGGCAGCTACACCTAGTTGCTGCTTGGTCACTCTGATGACAGTTATAATTCTGTAATGTGAGCTCAAATCATTCTTTAGAAAAATTTATTACCTTTCTGTGGCTGCCATTGATTTTTACCCTGACATATTACCATTCTTGACAATATTGCTTTTTCATCACTGACATCTTAGTAAACTCAGAGACAGAAATATCACTGGACTGCTTTCACAATTTCTTCACAATGAATCACCAACGTTCTGTAAGTCATTCCCTATAATGCAATGCTAGCCTTTCTGTTTGCTTGCTTTCATTTTGATTTAAACACTTGGTTGCAAATACTTCCCACCTCTCCTCTGTTTTTTCCCCTTTTTCCAGTAAGTAATGTAAACCTACATGCTTTATTTACCACTCAGTTGTGCAGTGAAGCTCTGACTGCATCTCATAAATGCAAGCAAACAGCAGGATCAGACGCACACTAATGGTCGGCTCACTGGAGGGCTGTCAGATTTGCATCTTGTGGTCACACGCCCTGGTCTGCACTATCAGATACTTCCCAAAGCAGTTTTCTAGGTACTGAAAGATAAGTGGCTGCAGGACTGAGTTCTGTCCACACTCTTTCAGCATATCTGTGCATTATCTCATATTTTCTGCTCTATAAGCTACTGAATATGGGAAAACCAGAATAAGGCCTCCTTGTCTAGGAAGTGAAGGGGATAAAGTTACAGTAGTAAAAACAAGGTACAGGAACAAAGTGCTTGGGGGAGCTCTCCAGAGGACATCTGCACAGCCATGTACTTTCTTCCCCAGAGGCAGCAGGGTTTGAATTTTGAGGAACTATAAGAGCCCATAGTGAAAAAGCTGTTTAGTCATGGACGGTACCATATCAAAGTGAACTAAAATAAGTAGCCGTGACGGAGGTAATTAATTCATCTGTAACAGAGTCTGGACTCACAGGGAATTCTAGTAGTTTTTTGATTCAAATGGGAAAGAGACATGTAGTGGTCAGAAAGGGATCTGTGCTTAAAATTTTTATTTTTATAGGCCGTCAGCATTCTAGCTAATGAGGAGGCTGGAGGCACACACTTCTGTTCATTTTCTTCCCCAAGACGCCTACCTGAGTGTCTTTCTACCCATCGGATGGCTGTAGGCAGCAAGGCCCTGCCTTTGTGGGGTGAGGGAAAGGAGAGAAGAAAGTGGGAGAGACAGCAGGGATGACAATGACAGGAAAACTCTGTACCTTTGGCTTTGAACAGGAATGTGACGCTTTCCTTCCATCTCCAGTATTGAACCCTGCTATTTTGAACTTCTTAGAGATCCAGTATCTTGTCACAACCCATGGAGAGAGTCAGGGGAGGCAAGCTTCCCCAGGCAAGCTCTCAGGTCCCTGAAAGCATACTATCTCAAGCAAGAAAAACCTGAAATCATTCTGCAACCACACCTAAAAATCTTGTAAGAGCTGTCACATATAGGTGTCCTAGTTTGATAGGTCAGGTGAATCAAGACACAGTCACTTTGGAATCTAAGAATACAAAGACCCGGCACCCCTGGGAAAATTTTACATGTAATCAGGACATATATCCCCTAGGACCCCTGAAAAATCAGAATCTATAGTCATCTTTGATCAGTGGAAATGGGAATAGTCCAAAGAAGTTGAGATTCCCAAGGATGGAAAGGCAGCTGGCAGTTCTAGCCATGCTTCCAAAGATCCAGAAAAACAAAGGGGTGGAAAGACCCCTGAACTGCAGAGATCATGTAGTGGAGGCTAAAAATATCAAGGAGCCTGTGATGCTAAAGGAGAATTGGCTTTTGGTAGGGGACTAATCATCTCAGCCCAACACTGTAAAGCTGCCAGGAACCCTTTCTCTGTACTTAACTCCATGATTAATTAAACTCTTTTTAATTACGCTAGAATTAGCTCTGTCAATAGAAATGCTGCCCACAGACTCGGTTCCCAACCTTTTGAATTTTCCTCTGTACTTTGGTATTTGTTTTGTGAGTAATCAGAAAGTTTCCCTGAAGCCAGAGAAGTCTGAGCCAATGACACCCCTCACCCCCTTAGATCAGAGCACATAATGATGGTAACTTGGTTATTGGAGAGGAATCAGCTCAGAAAAACAGTTCCAATTACACCAACAAGAAGCATGAAGATAAAGATGTGGAATCAACCCAAGTGCCTATCAATTCATGAGTGGATCAATAAAATGTGATATATGTACACCATGGAGTACGACTCAGCCATAAAAAGATGAATTAATACCTTTTGCAACAATCTGGAAGGAACTAGAGACCATTGTCCTAAGTGAAGTATTGCAAGACTGGAAAAACAAACACTACATGTATTCACTATTAAATTGGAACTAACTGATGAACACACATGTGCACAGAGGGAAGCAAAACCCAGTCGCAAGCAGCCAGAGGAAGGGAATAAACCAACCTAATGGGGACTATGAACACTATACATAGTGTTGAATAGTGATGGGTACACCTATAGCCAGCACTAAAGCATTAAAAAAATGATCCATGAAGCCTAAAACATTTATACCCCCTTAATATTTTGAAATTAAAAGAAAAAGAAGCATGAAGGCAAATGGGGCGGGTTATAGAAACAATAGTATAGTAACCATGGAAAAATAATGATAAAGACTAAAATTTGTGGAAGTTCTACCAGGAAGTTCAAGATGTCCTATCCATGCTTTTCATTTATGTCAGCCATGTGGACAAAGACCAAATGACTGAATAACAAACCATACAGTTGAATAGTATTTTATAAGTACAAGTTGCTTTTGCTTGTCCTATCTTGTTTGAGGTCCTTACTTGAACCTGGGAAATATAATAGAAAGGTATACAATGTATTCATCTTGTATGCAAGGAAAGTAGAGCTTGAAAAGGTTATGTGATTTGTCCAAGTTCACGAATGACTAGGAATCTGGTCTTCCAGCAAGTGGTCAGGTATGAATTTCAGTGCACTAGAATGTCGGTCTTTCTTGCTTAACATATTTCAGGAGGATGGATTCTAGAAGATCCTGACATGAATCAAACAATAATTAAGATCACTATGGCCTGATTTAGGAACCATGGGCTTCAGAAGGAAAATAGGATGTGATGTTGCTCAGAGGTGGGGAAAGTGGGTCTGAAATAAAGAATGAACAGGATGCTGCAAACTGAATGGTACCAAAGAGAAAAGTGCAAGAAAATTTCAGAAAGCAGACATAAGTATGGCCAGGCACACATTTTCAGATAAAAGACAGGACTTAGATGAACTGGGCATTATAGAGAAGCAGGCTCTGTCTATGGGGAGAGCAGTGGTGTGCATGAATCTTTCCCGGGGAGGAAAACATGCCACTCTGGAGACATCTTGATTTTCATTATCTATAAAGAGATTTTGGAATTTGTGGAGAGAATCGCCTCGGGTAGTAAACAGAAGGTCAGGCTATGAGGACCTAAATCGTTTAAAGATTCAGTATGAATTCCACTTGGAACTGCATGTGGAAGCAACCAGGTAGCCAGGCTAGAGTCTGGAGCCTGGGTGAATAAACATGGCCCATCTGGTTTATACCATTCAGCAAGGAGCCATCACTGGCTTTCTTCTTATCATGCAAGGCAGTTTTGAATACAGAAATCTACCAGGATAAATCAGGAAATTCAGAAACCAAAGACAAAGATTTGCTTAGTTGGCAAATTCTAGAATACATAGTGTTAATGTAGTGTCTTCATTGTATAATAGATAGGGGAAAATGCCTAGAAAAAGTTAGGACCCATAATCAATATTGATAAGAGTCTTGTTAAAGACATCACTCCTTGGCCGGGTGTGGTGGCTCACACCTGTAATCCTAGCACTCTGGGAGGCTGAGGCAGGAGGATCACTCAAAGTCAGGAGTTCAAAACCAGCCTGAGCAAGACTGAGACCCCGTCTCTACTAAACATAGAAAGAAATTAATTGGCCAACTAAAAATATATAGAAAAAATTAGCCGGGCATGGTGGCGTATGCCTGTAGTCCCAGCTACTCAGGAGGCTGAGGCAGGAGGATCGCTTGAGCCCAGGAGTTTGAGGTTGCTGTGAGCTAGGCTGACGCCATGGCACTCTAGCCCAGGTAACAGAGTGAGACTTTGTCTCCAAAAAAAAGAAAAAAAAAAAAAGACATCACTCTTCCATTGAGATGTGCATGGGATGAATTGTCTCGAAGAGCATCTAAATCAGCCACACACTTGAGCTCAGGGATGGTAATGATCGATGTTGGAGACAAACAGTGGAAGGGAAAACATAGTTTATAAATGGATGGCTACATTAGGTAATTTTCTCTCTTTTTCTACTACTCTTTTAAGTTGTCCAAACCCATTTTAAGGTGCACATGAATATAGTATAATAGAAAATGGAGCGGGGGTGGGAAGTGACTGATGTCTCATTCCTAGTAGGCTGGATAATGGGACGGAAAGCTAGAGTTTGTTGTGTGGCTTTCCACTTAGATAGTTGCAGGTTGGCTGGGACAGAGAAAACCCCAGAAATCCAATCCAGTTAAAGATGGCCCCTTGGCATTTGTCTCAACTCTGAGAGTCTGTTGGAGTTAAGAGCCCTTATAACCCACTTACTCCCTAACCTCTGTCCCCAAGGCTGAGTTAGGTTCTCTTTATATATTCACTAAGAACACCATGTGCTTATCAAGCTGTATTTTGAGGTGTGTGTGTGTGTGTGTGTGTGTGTGTGTGTGAGAGAGAGAGAGAGAGAGAGAGAGA
>CAUYRT010083617.1:0-12634 GCA_963574885.1 Lepilemur ruficaudatus | reverse complement strand
GCTCACGCCTGTAATCCTAGCACTCTGGGAGGCCGAGGCAGGTGGATAGCTCAAGGTCAGGAGTTCGAGACCAGCCTGAGCAAGAGCGAGACCCCGTCTCTACTATAAATAGAAAGAAATTAATTGGACAACTAAAAATATATGTAAAAAATTAGCTGGGATTGGTGGCTTATGCCTGTAGTCCCAGCTACTCGGGAGGCTGAGGCAGAAGGATTGCTTGAGCCCAGGAGTTTGAGGTTGCTGTGAGTTAGGCTGATGCCATGGCCCTCTACAGCCCGGGCAACAGAGTGAGATTCTGTTTCAAAAAAGCAAAAAAAAGAATCATACACAACAATTTACAAATGGCTAGCTAGGATACATAAAATAATCTGGTAGTTCTTTTCCCAGAAACGTTATCATTCAAATAGGGTTTCTCACTAATTACTTAGTATTTTTATTCAGAAGCACCAATCAATCTAGAAGTTACTGGAGAAGAAAACAAATTTAAACAGTTCCTAAACCAAAACTCTTTTAGTCTAAAAACGAACATATTTATTCTTGTAATAAAAATTTTACACTTAAATGTTTGCACATATTATTGTACCCGTATTCATTCAAACTAAGCTGAATGTATGCATGTACTTCTAGAATGCTAAATTTTAATTTGCATAGAGACCAGGCAAATGAAAATAAAACCCTTTATTGTCATTTATTCAATTAGCGTTTTTCTAAATGCAGAACAAAAACCTAGACTTTAATTCCCTAAATGATTAATTATTAAATTGATTTTGACATCTGCAACACAATGCTCTCAAATATTCCATGGCGTATAGAGAGAACAACTCCAGCAAGCTACACAATGTTGCTTAATCTTTTTGTTCTGGTTGAAGTGGGGATGCAAGGCTGCTTACCTTCACATTTTATAAATTATCTGTGTCTTGCCAGAGGCAAAGCACTAGATTACCATTATTATGAATTTGTAATCCAAATTTTCTGGAAACCTCTTGCTTTCTCTATCCTAAGTCCTTTGTCCAAAAACATGTTCTGTCTTTAAAACCTTTAAAACATTCTCAACTGAATCAAAGTAAGAAAGTATATTTTTTCCAAGTGATATCTCACTGAAGAAAAATGTGCAGGGAAATGAGTCTTCCAGTCAACATTGAGTCGTACGCCTCAAACATCTGTTTCTCATAAGCTAACACTCCATATTTCACTTGTCCTGGTGCCATTAAGATATTATGTAGGAAAAATGTAGGCTTTGTTAGATAAAATAAATTGAGGCAATAATGCCTAGAGGTTAAAGTCATGGGCTTTGGAGTTGTATAGACCTGGGTTCAAATCTAAGTGCCCTCCCAACACTGCCGCTAAGTTTTCAACTTCTTTAAACCTTGGAGTTACGTGCATAAAATGAAGCGATAATATAAAGTGTTAAGCATGTTACCTGGCACTGAAAGTCACTCGGTAGATGGAGGTTCTATTGTTGTTTTCACACAATTGTCATATTACAGAGAGTACTGGTAAGGCTACCATCAACCAAATTCTCACTTCGTACAATGCTGGAAGGGAAAAAATAGGTGCATCAAGGGGGTTGCACCTTCATTTGTTATGTTATGCACTAACCCTCCTATCAATTTACTTACTAATAAAACAGGTAATAATGATAGGAAGGAAACATACAAAGTTGAATACTCCCTCACCAAAAGGGCCAAAGTGAAAGGACAGGAGAAAAGCAAAGAAGAGGTAATGGAAAGGGGGGAAATAAAAGGGAAAAAAAGTGCAAAAAGGAGGGGTAGCATGAAGCATCCTTGAAGTTCATTCTATCTGGATGGTCTTCCCAGTTTAGCAAAGACTTAGCTCCCAGATGCCATGCATTCATCACTGGGCAGAAGAGTTACTGTCAGCAATACTGGGAGACAGGGATGAGTGGAAAAGCTGGAATAAAACTGTGTACACACACACACGGACACTACCTTGTTCCAACAAAAATTACAGAAATATAAATATATATTTGAAGGTTAAAGAATGTATATGTTAATATGTATACATGGATCATATATATTTACTTGTGAGATATATATTAAAATATATATTAGAGTATATATCTTCTTTAAAATTCAGATCAATATGTGCACTTTGGTGTTGATCAGTTAAAACCAATTTGATGGTAAGTACATGTGCTGAAATAAAAAAAAAAATCCAGATCAATAGATACAAAGAGATTATGCTTTTAAAATGGCCTGTGCCTGCTTTTTTAAATTTCTGTAATCACAGTAGCAGTACTGTCACATACATATCTGAAGACTGAAATGCTTCTTCTATACTAATGAAGAGTTCACCATGCTGATATTCCTGGACTTGAAGCTTTATGGATAGGTGCATTTAAATTGCTCAAGAACTGTTCTACAGGTGGCAAAGAATTCTTACAGGTAAGGCAAACTTACGGGAGGTATACAACCTAGTGTTAATGAAATTTTAGTTTTTGTTATACTACAATATATTTTTTTCAATAGCCTGTTTTAAGGATAAAATATTTACCTTCAAATAATATATACACAATTATATATAATATAATCACATATATAGTATTAGGGTCAAATGTTCTCTAAAAAGACTTGATCTCAGAGTCTAGCTGTAGAGTTTTTTTCAACTTGAATTTCTTTCTACTATATTCTTTTAAATTATATTTAAATTAATATTGTTTACTAAATAACACATGTTTTCAGGGATTATAATATCTGCAACAAGAATGTGATCCAGTCTATTTAACATAACCTTTATACCACTTTGCAACTGGCATTTTTAAATATTACCTTATTATTATTGTTAATATTATTATATTAATAATAATATCATTTGTGATTAGACATTATGCTAAGTTCTTTACATATGCTATTCTATTTTAACCATTATGCAATCCCTATGAGGTGAGGTCTGTTATTATTCCCATTTCACAACAGAGAAAACTGAAACTGGGAGTAAGTGGCTTGCTTATAGTCATATAGCTAGTAACAACAGCCTGGTTTGAACGCAAAGCTGCACAACACCAAAGCACACGAACGTCACCATCCTGACTATAGTTAGTTCATACGTTTCAGGTAAACAAGTCTCCTTTATTTGTTATTACTTAATACACCTTCCTTTTGTCCACATTAAACTGCAGAAATAATTTAAAAGAAAAATTAAATTTAAAATTGTTCAAAAGGTATTGTAATTATCTGTTTCATGTATTTGCGTATAAAGCATTTTTATCTCTTCCCACCATTTTGTTCCAGCTCCCAGGGGAAAGCAACAAAATGGCTGCTAGATTCACATGTCGTTGTAGAACCAATTATGGTTTGCAGAATCATTAACTCAGTGCCTGTTCTGCTTTTCACAGTCTCTAAATGTTAAACTTAATGGAGATATATTTGCTTTGCTTTCTTATATTATAACCAGCAGTACATACTTCCTGAAGTTACATTTCACAACACCTTATAGATAAGGGAGGAAGAAAATGCCTCCATTAGTTAGTACTTTGTCCAAAAGAAGAGTTGTTCGACTTGAAGTGACCAGTGGATAGTATGTTATTTGTCAATCCAAAGAGTTCTCTGAAAAGGCATTTATTGTTTGATGACTTATATATACAGTGACACATTTTAAACAATTTTATGTCAGAAAGAGATATTTTCCTAAAACAATTTCCCTGCAATATTCCTAAAACTGTTAATAGCTTCCAAAGTGAGGTAGTCACCATTCTTGAGTGTTAAATTACATCTGTAATATTTAGTTTTTGAAATATTCTCTAAAGGCAATAGCATCTTTAATTTTATATATTAGATTTTATTTCAGTAGATTATTTTATTTTATTTTATTTCAATAGATTATTACTTGGAGATTTTTAAATATTACACAAACTTTAAAATTTGCCTAATTTAAGAGATTAAGCAATTGTAATAGTCCAAATTTCCATTGGACATGTAGGAGATAAATGATTTCATATGTTTTAAAACAATCAATTTAACTTTTAGTTTTTCCCTACATATAGCTAAGTAGTTTTACTGTGTCCAAGAAAAGACTTGTACTCTCTGTCTCTCTCCACTCTTTCTCTTATACAAACACAAACACACGTGTGTGTGCAAAGAAGATAAATAATGGTTCTTATTATGGCTAATATGCTATTTATCCATAAAATTTTTATAGATAAAATTAAACAGGAAACAGGGAGAGTTACAAAGAGTGAGAAAAACTACCTGATTAATATTATTTTTAACAACATAAGCTTTTTAATACTATGATCATTTTGCATACATTTACAGAGTAAAATAAGAAAGTACTTTGGGAAGAAAAAAACATTTTAGTGTTGTGTAAATACCTCAAAATATGCTATACATGTATATATATGCATGATTTTAGAATAATTAATTTTAAGCATTATTTGTAATGCTATAAAACTCATCAGGTGCTTTTATGCCTCTTTATTCTAGATCCTGCCCCTTTGATTTTCCCCCTGTTGATAGTCTGTGCCCCCATCCAGTCCCAATTCATTTGCCACCAATTCCTGAAAAAATTCCATCCACTATGTACTCCCATAGTACTTTGTTATACCTCTCTTATAGGGTCCCCTTATTTTGTCTGATTCCTAGTTACATACATGTCAGTTTTCTCACTCTTAAAGAGAAGTTCCTTAGTAGCTTTGCTGTATAATCTTAGCACTGTGCCTGACATAAACCTTTATTTGATTTAACTGACATTAAGTATAATAATTTATCTATTTTCTAACAGATACTCTTATTCAGATCAAGAAATTACTGAGTCCCACAAACAGATACCTGGGGAGGCGGATGATGGAGAAGGTCTCAATATTAAAAACCTACATTTCTAGTTTTTAATATTTAGATGAATGTTTTTGTCATTAAGCTTTTAAGGATTCTCTGACCAAAATTAAACAGGCAAGCCACATATTGAATTCATTCCAGATAATGAGTTTACAAACCAGCTTTTCTTGAAGTTTTCTGGGTGGAGAATAACGGTGTTTTTAAAAAATATTTTAAAGTATTTTTTAAAAGCATACTGTTCCCTTTAATGCACATTACAAAAGCTTTCTGAGAGCAAATTAACTAGCTCTAGATTGTTCAAAAAATTGTATCGATCATGTGTGAAACCAAAAGAGAATCTTTACCTTTTTTACATATTTTTCTGAGCTCTTCCCTTTGGTTTTGCAAACCATATCCCGGAAAGCTTGCTCACTTGTCTCTATTTTCTATATCTAAAGATATAGCCAGTAAGTCTTTTTAACTAACACTTACTGAGTGGTTGCTATGTGCTAGGCACTGTTCTGACTTAATCCTCACAACAACCTGATGAGGTAGATGCTAGTATCTTCCCCATTTTACAAATAAGAAACTGAGGCCTTGAAGAGATTCATTCCTCAAAGTCATGTGGTTAGTTTTGGAGAAGAGAGAAGATTCACGCCCATATCTGTCTGACTCTGAGTGTGAACCTTTAACCACTGCTCTTTGGCGCCTTCTACTGTGCCAAATTGCAGAAATTATGAAAAATTACTAGCTGCCTGAATAGATGCATTATTTCATCTGTTCATTTCATCATTTAATGTGCACATATCCATTTCTTCCAGGATAATGTTCAAATGTGTGGACCAATTCTGACTAAATTTGGCAAAAAATAAATATATATATAAAAATATATTTACATGTGTATGTGTGTGTGTGTGTATATATATATATATATACACATATATATATACAGTTCCCTCTGTTATTTAGGCCATTTTCTTAAAATAGTGCTCAAGAAGAGTGTGGAGACAGAGGAAACTTCTAAAGAAGACAGGAAGATAGAACAGCTGGTAAGAACCTGACTGTCTGAAAAGTAACTGGTTAAAGACTAACTCTTAGCGTAAGAGGAAACCAGGTTGGGCAGTGCCAGATCAGACCGGCAGTGGGGCTGCTGAATTATTATACAAGCTGTCCATGGGAGAAAACCTGTGGATCGCACTGCATTAGTTGTAAGGTTTAATGATTGTCCAAATTATTAGTTAACTCCAGGAATTGTGAGTTAAGTTTAGGATGAACTCTAATGACCTTATCTTAAATACAGAGTCTCCAGAATCTGTTATTTGAAGTGGAATTCAGTTTTGACCAACAAAATGTAAGAAAACATTTTTTCTCTTCTTATGAATGAAAGGACAAAGGCTGAAATGGATGTTTAGTAATATTGTAAATATAACATTTTATATTGTTCAATAAAAGTATAAGTCATTTTTCAATGTTATCTCGGTAATAAATACTTTTTAAAAAAACAATTTGTTTGGCTGGGCGCGGTGGCTCACGCCTGTAATCCTAGCACTCTGGGAGGCCGCGGGGGGTGAATCGCTCAGGAGTTCAAAGCCAGCCTGAACAAGAGCGAGACCTCGTCCCTACTACAAATAGAAAGAAATTAATTGGCCACCTAAAATACATAGAGAAAATTAGCCGGGCATGGTGGTGCATGCCTGTAGTCCCAGCTACTCAGGAGGCTGAGGCAGCAGGATTGCTTGAGCCCAGGAGTTTGAGGTTGCTGTGAGCTAGGCTGACACCACAGCACTCACTCTAGCCCGGGCAGCAGAGTGAGACTCTGTCTCAAAAAAAAAACCAATTGGTTTTACAAATTATTATTTTATTATATGTATTTATTTTCAAATTATTCATAAATCCACTAATATCTGAAATTTTAATTTGGTTGTGCTGATGCTATATAATTATTACCAAACATTAGATGTATAAATATAAATATGCATAGAAGCATTATGTTAGATTTGTTAACTATTTTATTGGTTAATATTTTTTTAATGAGGGGTCCATTATTAGTAAGGAAAATTTATTATCAAATACAAATGAAAATAAATGATTCAGCCAATATTTCCGTAGGCTGGTTACCTTAAGCAAAGCACAAAACCTTACATAAGTGAGCAAATTACTCGCCTTACTCAAATTACAAAAATGATTATTCTATCATGTATTTGTATATTATTGAAACAACTTAAACATTTAATCAAAAAAAAGTAGAGAAAAATTTAAGAATATTTTTGACTAGGACTTAAGGCTGTCAATCAAATTCACAGTCCATCTAAGTTACTTTCTCATATTTATTATCTGAGAGATAATAAAGTACAATTGCTGCTTTTACTATGTCAAGGCAGATTTGAGTAATATCTGTAGACCTTATCCATTGTAAATATTATAGGATTTGCACTGTACCCAAGTGAATATCTTTATACTGGAATAAACCAGAGAATACTCACTTTTTCCCAAATGTATATTTTGTATTAGAGATAATGATACTATGCAAATTAGCAAGGCTTAATGTTCCTACCAATATTTGATGATTTGAAATCAGCCCCTGGTTAACAGATGGCCCCATCATTCTGGAACATAATTGATATCCTCTTTGAAAATCTCAGCAGAAAGGCCAATGGACATGTATTCCACCTAGTCCCTGGAGGACCTACCATTTTCAGATAAGAAACTTTTCTACACAATGGAGTTTATTAGCAAAATCTTAAATATCATACTTACCAAAAGCAAATGTGTTCATACCAAATTTTTCCCAGCATTTTGATTTTTCATACTCTTTAATTTTAAAAAAAAACTTTGTGTTGTTCTATGAAATTGTTTTAAGATTTCTAAAAAATATATTTATCATGGCAACTCACCCAGGGGTGAATTTCCTGACAAAGGTCCATAAACTTATTGAGATTTGCAGAGGAGAAAAAAAACTGTGTAATCAAACCGGGTGTGCACCCAAAGTTCTGACAAAGCAATTGAAGCCTGTCGTGCACGAAACGATTCAAACCAAAAGAATTCATATGGCTGTTATAGCATTTTGTGGGGTGATTGTACAATATGCGTGCACACCTGTTAACTAGGAACTCAATTCCACATCCAATGGCTGGCCGTTGAACAGAAATAGCTTGTGTTTGCCGTTGAGTGAACTGTCAAGACCAAATTTGCACAGGCACAAATATCACTCCAACAGTTCACTCTAACCACCAAGCATCACCCAGACTTCCGGAAATAGAGGCCATCCCTGAGATCTTGAGAAAGCATGAGGCTTTCAGAGAAAGCGTGCCTGAGACCAGGTGTGATTGATGAGGCCACTCATTTATACAATGAGATTCAAATCCAGGCTGAAATAACTAATGAAATGAAAGGAAAAGACTACTAAAGATTAATGAGTTTTAAGAACTGTACCCTCTGTTCTGAAAAAATTGTGGTAGTAGAATTTTTACCATGTCAAAAGGAAAGTCTATTTTTTTTACTGTTTTCAATCTTAGAAATTTCTAATCCTTTTGAAATTTCTACTATAATGTTTTAGATTCAGTAGTCATGATTTTGTTGGAGGAAAATAGACATATGGAAAAGAAATACAATAATGACAGAAAAAAGTACACCTCTTCTACCAGGAGAAAGTCATACCTTAACATCTTGGGCCACGAACACCACTATGTATATAACTTTTGACTACAATCAGTTGAGGTACAGATAATAAATTCTCAAGCATTTGGCAGTTTATCGAAGAGAAATACTCACAACATGAGCTACATAAACTCATTCTCCAGATGAGAATATTTTAAAAGATATTGACTACAGATGTTTCAAAGTAGAATTTAAGGTCTCACTGGGTGTCCCCAACTGGTGATCACTCTATTGTAAGCTTAACTCTTTAGTGAGGTCGTTCAAATTTCTGTTTTCCCTTCTCAACTTTTCACCCAGCAAGCAGTCATTGTTACATTTCAACACTTCTTTACATCGAGCACCTAATGTAAAATGGGAACAGCTGCAATTTCACTGCCCAGCCCTCTCTTCCACCCTTACAACATTTGTTCTGTTAATGTAGGTTAATTCTGCAAATAACACTTCTGTAAATTGTTCTTGCAAACTGCTACATCATTTATGTAAGGACTTCTGTGAACTTTGAAAAATTAATGCCTTTAATTTTGGTTGATGGCAACATCAGCAGAGCTCTGTAAATTGCACTTTAATGAGATTTTGCTACAGGGGATAATCTGCTACTGACAGAGGAACATCTTGAAAACATCTGTAGACCTATAATTTCTCTATGACGATTAGATCCCACCACAAGACTCCAAATACAAACCCAAAATAAAGGGGGAAAATGTGAAGTTCTAAATGAGAATACAACCTGTTCTTTAAAAGCAAGAGGCTCACTATGAAAAGTTTCATGCACTGAAAATAAATCAATTTTTTGGACTAATTAACATTTAGCTTTATTTAATTAAGAAAGACTATTACTGTCTCCACTGCTGTGCATCTGTATATAATGAAGCAAACAGCAGTAGGTATAAGACACCACTGAGGGATATGCCCAAGTAACCCAGCACTATAGGTGCAAAGGAACGTCTATTATTGTTAAGTAACTGACATCAGAGTCTTACTCTAATGTTGTCATAAATAAAAGGAAGATTTCCACAGATGCCTTCACATATGGTTTCTTATTTGTCTCTGATAGAGACTGGGAGTTGGATTAGATGCCAAAATTAAATGATTTAAATAGACAGCTGCATAATGGAAACTACTAAATAACACCTTTTAAATAGTTTCTATTTATAGCGGATCTAAATCACAGAGGGATGACAAATTTTATCTTGCTAAAGCTAACATTGCTGGTTGCTCTGATGCCACTACTTCTAACATCCCATGGTTGTGTTACCTTAACATTCACTCTAGCTCATGTTTGTGAACATGCCTTCTTTAGAATGGTAACTTTTGAAATCAAATCTCATTTTCTACAGTCAAACCCTACACTTGCAAAAATCTGCTTTAAAAGTATACCATGTTCATTACCTTCCATAGGTTGAAATAAGCAGAAAGTGACTCAGATGCTATATTAACCTTCTACGCCATGAAATTAATCGCTACTTATTAGAATATCAACTTCCAGACCATGATTTCCTGTCTATAATGCTTATGACTTTGTCATTTTTCCTAGAAAAGAAATTAAGTAAAAACTGCAGAATTAAATGAGTACATAAAGAGACAAAAACACTTACGTATGGAAAACAAATATATCAACAGGTTTATTTGCTGTTTTAATTGATCCTTGGAAGGCCTAACTTGAGAGTGTATTCTAAAACATAAATTATAAATAAGAGCAATTTAATAGATTCTCATAACTGAATCTGAACAGTCTCACTGTGTAACAAATCAGGGAAACTTATTACTTCATTAGTAGAGCCTTTTTACATTTTTGTGTCTATCATGTTTCTGTACGTATCAAGTACCCTACATACTCTATGATTCCTCCACTCCAAGCAATGATTAAAGCCCAAGACAAATAACAGTTTCTGCTTTTATGCTGTATGTAAAATTGCAGCAGGAAAGGAGTGGGGTGGGATTGAGGTGGAGATCTTGAAAGGGAAAAAAAATACATAAGGGGATGACCAAAAGCAATTTTTACCTGTAAATTCAGAAGGAATGATGTTGTATGTACTGGGCATTAGGCATAAGCACCTATATCCTGCTTCTGTCCACCCCGTCTGGTATTTGTGGGTGTGACAATACGATCTCCCCCAATACTCTCAGGTCAACTCCAGGGCTTCACCTGGAGCTTGAACTTTAGGCCATCATCATGCTCATTTCTCTGTCTCCTCCCCTTCTGAGATTTTTTATTTGTCCTGAACCTAAATCTATTCATCAAATGCCCTGTTCTTATCTCTACTCATATGTATACCTAAGGAGTTCATTATGCATAACTAAATACACCGCAGGTGCAAATAAATATTTGGTATTGTGGGTATCCCTCACAAGTAATACATCACTAGTTCCAGAATGAAGACATTTGGGGGAATAATTCAGATAATCTGGTAGGGTACGTCTCTTAGACATTGCTAGGTGCTCTTCAACCCAAAGAAAAACCTTCAATGATAAAATTGCTTATTACCTTTACTTCTTAGAATTAAACTTTGTTAAAATTTGACTTCTAATGATAAAGAACAACAACTTTTGCATTCAGTAACTAATGGCATTGCAATGTGTTCATTATTTACTACAAAGAATCTATTACCCTCAAAAACTCATCCTGGAAAAACAAGTGTTGTCAATTGTTTGCTATATACTAGAGGTCCTACCACCCTCACAAACTTTGCTGTCTTTTTCTCCCTGAAGTGGGATGGAGCCACTTGCTACATCTGCAGGATTAACCTTTTATATGAGTTTACAGATGTATTCTCCTTTTAGGCAAGAAGGATTTAAAAAGTTCTAGCCAATCCTCAGGACTCAGCACCTTGTAATAATGAAGCAGATTTTAGAGTTCAGCAAACTCTAAATGTCATTTGAATGTCATTTTAGCCACTTCTAAGCATGGAAACATCCCCAAAACTATTTAATTTCCCTAAATGTTGGTTTCTTCAGTTATGAAATGAGAGTAATAATATCTACATCATGTTTTGGGGAGGATTAAATATGATTATATATGTAAAAAAGAGAACCACATATGTAGAAGAGTATCAGTAAATATTAGTTCATTTTAGCAGCACATTTCAGTTTTCTTTTTTGTTTTTTTTTTGTTGTTGTTGTTGTTTGTTTGTTTTTATTTCAGAATATTACTGGGATACCAACAATTTGGTCACATAAACTGCATTTGCACCACCCAACTCAAATCTACAAGCATGCCCATCCCACAGACAATGCACAATGCACCCATTAGGTGTCAATATACTCATCCCCTCTTTCCCCCTCCCACCAGCCCAGTCCCCCTGAAAGTTACTTCCATATGTGCACGTAAGTTTTGATCGATTAGTACCAATTTAATGGTGAGTACATGTGGTGCTTGTTTTTCCATTCTTGTAATATTTCACTTAGAAGACTGGGCTCCAGCTCCATCCAGGATAACACAAGAAGTATTAGTTCACCATTTTTACGGCTGAGTAGTACTTCATGGTATACATATATCACATTTTATTAATCCACTTATGTATTCATGAGCACTTAGGTTGGTTCCATATTTTTGCAATTGTGAATTGTGCTGCTATAAACATTCTAGAGCAGATGTTTTTTTTTTCCTTTGGGTAGATATCCAGTAGTGGAATTGCTGGATCAAATGGTGGTTCTGCTTTTAGTTCTATGAGCTCTGTCCATTCTACTTTCTGTAGAGGGTGTACTAGTTTGCAGCCCCACCAGCAGTGTATGAGTGCTTCTATCTCTCTGAATCCATGCCAACATTTGTTGTTTAGGAACTTTTTGATAAAAGCCAATCTCCTTGCAGTGAACTGATATCTCATTGTGGTTTTGATTTGCATTTCCTTGATGATTAGAGATATTGAGCATTTTTTCATGTTTATTGGCCATTAGCCTGTCTTCTTTTGAAAAGTTTCTGTTCATGTCCTTTGTCCACTTTTTAATTGGGTTGGTTGATTTTTTTCTTCCTGATTTTCCTGAGTTCTTTATAGATTCTAGTTATGAGCCCTTTATTGGATGTATAGCATGCAAATATTTTCTCCCATTCTGTAGGTTGTCTACTCATTTTAATGATTGTTTCCTTGGCTGTGCAGAAACTTTTTAATTTGATCAGGCCCCATTTATTTATTTTTGTTGTTGCTGTGATTGCTTTTGGTGTCTTCTTCATAAACGCTTTCCCTAGGCCAATATCTATAAGAGAGTTT
>CAUYRT010083614.1:0-22719 GCA_963574885.1 Lepilemur ruficaudatus | reverse complement strand
TGCCATGTGAGGACACAGCAAGAAGGCTATCACCTGCAAGCCAGGAAGAGAGCTCTTACCAGAGACCCAAATTAGTCTGCACTTTGATCTTGGACTTCCAAGCTTCTAGGACTGTGAGATACAACTTCCTGTTATTTAAGCCACCAGTGTGTGATGTTTTGCTGTAACAGCCTGTGCAGATTATGACAACTATTCCTAAAGAATAATTCTTCTGATTAATAAAGACAGAAAAGTAAGCTATCAGTTGCATTCAAGATTGGTCTTTCTAATTATCAATTTCAATAATTGACTAGAGGACTCAGGGATAATGAAGATACTACACACTTTTTTCTACACTGTCCCATGTAATGGCTTATTTCTAAGCCTACTCCATGTTCAAAAGTCATCCACCAGACACTTTAACAATAAACAGGGGATCTTTTCCAGAGCAAACAAAAGAGAAATCTCAAGTTGCTGATTGGACTGTGTAGTAAATAGCAATTATGTCCCCAATTTTTCATCCCTCCCTGTATCCATGTCCTTTGTCATGTAACTTTGCCCTCCCACCATGGCAAGTTAGCCTGTATATTAACATCCTATACCTTGACACTGGGCTCAGCCATGTGATCTTTTTGGCCATGCAATGTCAAGAGACAGGATGCACCCAGGGGCTTGAAGTGGGCTCTTGCATTGGGTTTGCTTTCACTTGCATGTCTGCCATCAACATGGGAACATGTCGAGGTTAGCCTGCTGCAGCACAAGAGCTGAGTCACCCTAGTCCCACCAGCCTCGATCAGCCTGCAGCCAGCCTAACCCCAGACATGGCAGCAAGCCTAACCAATGTCAGCAAAGCTACCTACCTGACCCCCAGATGGCTGCAGATGCATGAGCTATCAACGTAAACTGACAGAGCCTGCAAATGTGGAGAACATATGTTCTACCTGGACATTCCCACTAGTAGGAGCAATGGATGATGTTTCTTTGCATGCCCCAATCAAAACACTTTCACAAAGAGAGTTGGACCTGGTGTAAGTTTAAGCAACTATGAAATTATTTGGTCTGTGACATGCAAAAGTAGCTTCCGGGTATGTTTATCAAATCAAATGATGATGTCCTTCAAATCCTACACAGAGTTATTTGTAGGTACCCCTTACGTGATGATATTCCTGTTTGAGTTCTGCCTAAAATCATTTTTGACATGAATTAATTATCATTCTGTCAGGAATATGACCATGTTAACACCCTGTATCTTGACAAACAAGTGTGTCCTCAGATCGTCATTATAGGATCTGTGAGGCGTTAGTAATAATGATATGTCTTTCAGGGGCTGGTGGAGGGACTCATCCTGAAAATGTGTTACATCAAGAAATTGTTCACTGTTATCTAAATTGGACCTAATCAAATCCAGATGAACAACGTTGGATGAATGCTGTTCTCCTGCCCCCAAGATAAGAGAGAAGAAAGCCTAATAGATCTCTCACATCTCTAATTCCTATGATTTGGATCCCAGTAATGTCATGAGAGAGAAGCTCTGTGCATCATTTTTAATCTAAGCTTTTTTTTTTCTCAAGGAAAGGTCCTTGAGGAGTTAATGTCATGTCACTAAGTAATTAGATCTCCATTGCTTAGCAAGAATTCTACACCAAAGGCAGGGTAATTCTATTAGAAAATGAAACCACAATATCATACAGTTCTGAGGCTACTAAATTTGTATTTAATTATCCAGGTAATGTAATTATGCAATCAGTTCTAATCCGTTATCAAGGGGAAAAGTTCTTAGTTTTTTTCTTTTTTTTTTTTTGGCAAGGTTTTGTGAAAGGGCCATGCAATTAATATGACACACTTAATTACTGAAATGTAAAGATAACTTTGCAAGAATATATCCCCATCCAAGCATGCACACTATATTAGCTGCTTAGATTGTTGCCATTACTAATGTATTTGTGGCTTCTTATCTTATAATGACCTATAGTAATAATTAACCTCATGACCCAACACAGACCTTAGAGCTATATAGCACAACTCAGTTCTGTGCATTATTCCACAGAAAAACAGAAAAAAAAATGAGGATTCAGGAAAGAATTTAGATTTCCTTAAATGCTCATAAGAAATATTTGAAAATTCTACCCAAATCCTGAAAATCTTTCTGAGGCACACATTTTCAAGTGCCACCAAAATAAGATTATTTCCTTATAACTTATAACCCCTTCTAAATACAGACTTTGCAAAACTTCTGAAACAGTGAGTTGCCTCCTTAGGGCTCATATCTGCTCTGCTTTACCAAAAATAGTTATTTAAATTCCATTTTTTATCAGATACACCTCGACTACATAAACAATGTTCCCTACATGCTTTGTTTTATTCCATTGTTTCTTTAGGATTTTAGGGGTTTGCACCGGGGCCCGGTGAGAGGAGAACATCTCGTCAGACAGCCCAGTCGAGAACTTTCGAGCGAGCACGTTCCCCTTGCTCACCTTCCAGTAAGCCTTCCTTTTCCTGTCTCGAACTGTGAAACTTTCCAAAGTGTTCCCTTACACTTTTGGAATTAAGTGAGCATACTAAAAATTTCACTTGAAGTCAGAAACTATTCTTCCATTTCGTTTCTCCTCACTTGTTTATCCCTTTGGCCAATAGTCGTACAGACTGTTTTGTTTCCCAGCACAGGGAAGAGGTTGATGTGAGGTTGTTATTATTTCCCATCTTTTGAAAGCTTGTTCCTGGAGGGTGGACATTCAAGCTAAGTGAGCTGGCAGCCTAGGAGAGCAGGGATGTGTCTTTTGCTGATGGGAAAGCTGAGCAATGGAGAGTTCTGCCACTGAGTTGGAGCCAGAATGGAAACTTGCTGGCATCGTGGTCAGGAAATGAATTAGTTTTCTATTGCTGTGAAACAAATGACCACAAACGTAGCAGTTTAAAACAACACCCATTTGTTATCTCATATTTTCTGCCAGTAGTCAGGGACTACCCAGCTGAAATCTAAGTGTCAGCTGAGGCTGCAGTTCTCACTGGGGCTCAGGGTCCCTTCCAAGCTCACTGATGGTTGGAAGAATTCACTTCCCTGTGGTTGCAGGACTGCGGTCCCCATTTTCCTGCTAGCTGGCGGCTGGGGACCACTCTTAACAGCTAAGGCTGCCCCCAGTTCCTTGCCGTGTGGCCCCTACACTCCAGGACAGCTGGAGTGTGACTCTCTGCCTTCCTCTTTTGTGATCAGCCAGAGAAAACTCTCTGCTTTTAAAGGGCTCAGGTGATTAGGTCAGGCCCACCTGGGTAATCTCCCTATCTTAAGGTCAACTGATAGGGAACCTAATCACATCTGCAAAATCTCATCAAATAATACCTCTATTAGTGTCTGATAGCATGATTGGGAGAACGGGTCTCTGTGTGTGTGAGAGAGACAGAAAGAGAGACAGAGACACTTGGGGAAACTTGGGGGCCATGTTAGAATTCTGCCCATTGCAAAGGACCTGCCTGGGACCCAATTCCCTCTTTGAAATGACTGTGGCATCTGAAACTTTCTCAAGAGAAAGTCATTCCTTTGGGTTTAAACTTCGCATTTCTTAGTGTCTTATAAAATTACAGTCATGCATTGCTTAACGATGGAGATAAGTTCTGAGAAATGCATCATTAGGCCATTTTGTTGTTGGGTGAACATCATAGAGTGTACTTACGCCAACCTAGATGGTGTACCCTACTACACACCCAGGCTATAGGGTACAGCTTATTGCTCCTGGGCTACAAGCCTGCACAGTATTTATTGTACTCAATACTGTGGGCAATTGTAATGCAATGGTAAGTATTTATGTATCTAAACATAGAAAAGGTACAGTAAGAATACAGTGTAAGAGATATAAAATGGCACACCTGTATAGGGCAGCTCCATGGCAATCTTATGGGACCACCATCACGTATGCAGTCTGTCACTGACCGAAACATTGTTTTGTGGTACATGACTGTACTACAGCATCTGTTATTCACCACACACTATGTGTTATTTTATTTAATCTTCTCAGCAATCCTGAAAGAAAAGTGTTATTATTCCCACTATATAAATGGGGAAACTGAAGATCAGAGAAATGAACAAACTTGCTCAGAGTCACATAACTGTTCAATTTCCTTTTTTCTTTTTTTTTGAGACAGAGTCTCACTCTGTTGTCCCAGCTGGAGTGCACTGGCATCATCATAGCTCACTACAACCTCAAACTCCTGGGCTCAAGCAATCCTCCTGCCTCAGCCTCCCCAGTAGCTGGGACTACAGGCATAGACCACGACGCCTGTCTAATTTTTCTATTTTTAGTAGAAACAGGGTCTTGCTCTTGGTCAGGCTGGTCTGGAACTCCTTAGCTCAAGCGACCCTTCCGCCTCCACCACCCAGAGTGCTAGGATTACAGACGTGAGCCACTGTGACTGCCAGAAATACCAACTTAAAAAGCATAGGTATTTTCTCTTACCCTGCCACTTATTGCACATAAGTGCAATACATGTGACCTGAGTACATGTGACCGGGAGACTGAGGCCAGGAATCTGTCTTCCTGTGGCTGCCATCTGCCTCTCAGAGCGTGTGAGTGTGGCACAACCAGTGTGAGAGGCTAATGTTTTAAGTACATATTTTTGTACATCGTGGCTCCTAAATCAAGCCAACAACTTTATCTGTAATCAATCAAAAAAATAGCAATTCCTCTTCCAATCCAGAGGGAGAGATTGTCTAGGTTGGGCTTATTCAGAAATTGGTTTGTTGGAATCCAACGTGGCTCTCTCAAGAGTGATTTTTGACTGTATGAGATTTTTTCCTTAAAAGCTAATTTTAGAGCCCAATCCCTATGTGAGATAGGATTCCACTATATTAATTTGGCACACTCTGTAAAAAAAAAAAGGGTGTTCATAGATTGATTTAAACTGTGTGTTCCAAACCATTTTATTCCTTCAACTTTGCATCTGTAGTAGTTAAGGTGCCTACTGTGTTCCAGGACTGCATGAACAAGACGCAGAACTCCTACCCTCATAGGGGTTGCATTCTAGTTGTAGAGAAAGAGATGATATGCAAATATTAATAATATATTATACAAGAGGTGGAGATATGTGCCATGGTTTGGGGAGAGAGACAAACTGTTGCAAGCAAACTGAAGAGTGGTGGAGGAGGCAGAAGGAAAATGAAAAGAGAGTGGCCTCCTGGTAGCCAGGTACAGAAAGGGTTTCAAGGAGCAAAGGAAGATCAACTGGATCAGATGTCCCACTGGTCACATAACATGAGGGCTGGGAGTTGACCACTGGATTTGGCAATGGGAAGACCATGATGACCTTGACGATGGCAGTTCTGAAGGGGCAACAGGAATGAGAAGGTGGGACCAAAGGGGGTCCAGGAAATAAGGAGAGTTGTAGACACTGAGTATAGACACTCTTTAGAGGAATGTTGCATTTTTTTTAAATGTCCAGTTTTAAGTCAAGTCCGGGGCAAACACTGTACGTGAAATGATGTGTGAAGGGAAGAAGGCAGGTTAGTTTTCAAATTCAAAGGACAGGCAGGGCATGGTCTAGACCAAGGCACTCTCTCCTCAGGTGCTCTCTGTCTCCCTGTTCTCCCTTTCTGGTGCCCTTTCCCACTGCCCTGCCCCCTTCAGAGTCTAGTGATTCCTGGTTTCAAATCCTGCCTGATAGTGTCCCTAGCAAAACACAAATCAATTCATTTCCTCTTCGCAGGAGGTATTTGCAGTAAGCGTTATTGCAAAATGAGACACAGGAGACTGAGTCTCTTGCTTTGCAGACATGTCTCGTGTTTGCAGTAGGGAGGAGCCTTTCCCAGGTCAAAGACCCTTCCCAAATCCAGCGGTATCTGCAGCTGCCACGCAGGGTAAGTCTTGGCCTGCTAAAGCAAGTCTTAAGCATTTCTAGAAAAAGGAAAACCAAAATGAACCCAAACAGAGAGGAACAACCTAAATGGCTTCTTGCCTGAGTGGTGGGGAGGAGGTATCAGACCTCCTCTTTCCTCCTCTGAAAGGTAGGAATGCTTTAAGGCCTCAAAGAATGCCCCAATTTATGCAATTCACTTCTACAGCATTAAGCCTGAATGGCATTTGGTGGCAGATAAAGTCTCTCTGTGTCACACAGCAGAGGGCTGTGTGGCCAGATCTTGTTTAGAATTACATTTAAAACCTGGAAATCAAATGATATGTCCAGATAACTTCTGTGGTAAACTCCGAACCAGTTATGCTTCAGGTTAAGCCTCTGCATTTTTAAACAACATGCCTTTATTCTTCCCAGTCCAATACACGGACCTTCCTGCCAGCAATATCAAATAGCAAGAGGCTGAATGTGCCCTCTGTGTGTGCATTAAAGGATAAGCGGCCGAAGGAGGCAGTGCCTCTCTGCTGAGAAAATCTCCATCTTTGATAGGTCTCCTCAACACACACAGCAATGGGCCCGTTCCCCCTTGGCTTCTTGAGTTATTTTCTAATATCTAAAATTTTGCAAACAAACAAAAACCAAACAAACCTAAATTATCCCATTGCCCTTCAAAAACCGAACTCCTGGTTTTCTGAACTTCTTTTCTTTCTCTTTCTCTCTTGAATACCTCCCTGGTTGCTGAGTGCCGTCCTCTTGTAGCATCTTGCTTGTCAGGGTCTCAGAGAGTTTGAGTGCACTGGGAAAATTGACAGACCCTCCTGCTGGCTCTTTGGGGCAAGACAATAATCCAATCCTGGCAACAGAGATCGAAGAGGGACAACATTTGTGTTATTGAATCCTCATGTTATTGCTGGGAAACCAGGACCCGTGAGGCAATGCAACGTCTTGAGCAAGCTTGGAGAACATACCCTTAAGGGTGACAGGGCTTGTGGTGGTGTATGTCCCTTGCGGATGAAGCCCACTTCCTCGGGAAATTGTTCTAGCCCTTCCTTCTGCCTTTTATAGAGAAAGAAATCTGTACTGTTAGGCACCAGGAGGAGCCTTTAAACATCTAGCTTGGTTTCCTCTGGGCACGGGGACCAGCTTCCATTTAAGATCAGAGCTCACAAATGAGTGGCTGAGATTTTCTTCTGCACGTGCTTGCCAAAGCAATATCTGACGCTGACAGGGAGATGTATACGCTGGGACTCTGAGTGCATGTCAGTCCACTGGGGCAGGGACATGCCATCTGTAGAAATCCATTAGGCATCATTTCGTTACTTTAGAAGTAAGAGAAGGATTTTTTTTTCTTCATGCAAAAAAATGTTGCAGTAGATTCTCTTGCTAAAAGAGTCATTAAAATATTACTGGTCACGTCACATTGTAGTTGTTTGGAAATAATTATATCCATATCACAGACAGTAAATAATAGATGTGCGTTCGCTAACGTTTTATGCATGTTCTGTTTTAATATGGCAAACTTAGAAGTAATTTAATCTCCCAGTAAATTGAAGTGGTGGGGGGTTCTTCACACAGAAGACTGCAAGTTATTAATTCCGGGCAGTCTTCATCTTGTACAATTAGTCACTGTTTGCAGCTGGAAATGTTTTATTAATTTTCCATAGCAGTTGATTTTCCACAGTTTTCTCAGTTTAAATTAAGCAGTAAGAGCTGCTGTTTCTTCTTAAATAAATTTTCTTTCCACAAAAATACATGCCTCTGGCTATGTCAATTTTCCCATTTGATTAAAGTGCCAGCAGGCAATTAATAACTTAATGCATTTTAAAGTACTTTTGGAAAAAGTAATTTGAATAGCCAAACTTGTGTATTTGAATGGATTGTTGCAGGAGATTTAATAGGCATTGGAAAATCCTAGAACCTTGGGAAGGACGAAATGAGGCCCAGCAACCATGTCGGGCTGCGGGGTGGTCTCCGTAAAAGGCCCGCTGCTGGCACTCGCACTTGAAGGGGGGTGATTGCCACTTTCCAGGAGGCTAAAGGAAGAAAGGCAACTCAAAATGGTCTTCAAGCAGGTGTATGGAAGACTCTAGGCTACGATGGTGTGGTCTGCGTAGGAAAGCAGTTTAGGGGAAGCCATCTCAAAAGCAATGACACAGCCTGGATGAGCCCTGAAGACGTTTAGCTAAGTGAAATGAGCCAAACACAAGAGGACAAATATATGATTCCACTTGGAGGAGATACCTAGAGTAGTCAAGTTCATGGAGACAGAAAACAGAACGGTGGTTGCCAGGGGCCAGGGGCAGGAGGGCATGGGGAGTTAGTGTTTAACGGGAACAAAGTTTCACTTTGGGATGATGAAAAAGTTCTAGGTATGGATAGTGGTGATGGTTGCGCAACAATACAAATCTACTTAATGTCATTGAATTGTGCACTCAGAAAGGGTTAAAATGGTAAGTTTTATGTTATTTATATTTTATTATTTAATACAATAAAAAAATCAGGAAGCCTATTCTTGCATTCGTGATTCATGATATCAAAGCAAGGACACAGTGGGGCCTCCTGTGCAAAATTCTGAATTTTCCTGGGGCCTGGACTCCTTCTCGGCACCCAGCCCCGGGTTCCGTCGCTTCCAGTAGGAGCCACAATCAACTGCACTGACCACGCAGGAGCCAAAATCCTGTAGATGGGAGGGAGTGTCAGCCGATCCCCATGCAGGGAATGCAGGGATGGCTGGGCAGACCAACACTGTCAAGAAAAGCAGACCAGATCTCAGAAAGAAGGTGCATCCAGCAAGGCTACTTCAACAAAGGAAACCCTCCAGGAGAAAGAAGGTGCGTTCCTTTATCTCGAAGATGACTTGGAGGTCACAGTAAGCAACAGGTAAACAATAAAGGCTCAATGAAAGGTTCTGCCATCACAGGGCCAGGTGCAAAGGTGTGTGCAGACTTGTGGCCCAGGATTGCGTTCAATGCCAGCAGCAGCACTGCAAACAAAACCCCACTTCATTAAAAATTATTTGCTCAAAAAATAAAAGTAATGAGAACATTCAGAGTTCATGGGTTTTCTTAGTTTTAAAAAACTCACAAAAAAGGGGAAAACATGCCATAGTGTTATCCACAGTGAGAATTGGGGGCCTCTGTCTTACAGAGACAGAGGTTTAGCAGACTCTAAGCATCACTGACCTGCCCTTCCACCTGGAGAACACTTTGACTGAGGGTCAGGGCAAGCTAAGAGCTCAGCTACCCTCTTTTGCTCCCACTGGTTTGTCGTATGCCTCCTGAGACCCGGTTAGGATTGTGTCCAAACCTATATACACCAGGTCATTTTAATTATGTAAAGTAATTAAATATTATGTAAGCTTATGAAATGTGAGCTCACAAAGGTAGACTTGTTGTTTCCATTGAAAAGCAAGTTGAATGCCTTAGTAAAACTTGGTAAAGGTGAGCCTTAAAAAATATTGCAGATGTACTAGGTGGGAACAAAGTCAAGTTAAAGCTGGGGGGAAATCATAAAATTAAAAAAGGATTCTAAGCTTAGGTTGCTTTATAGGTGTCTTGAAGTTTTTACTCCACTTGAAAGAGACTGAAACTGGAAATTGTGGATGAGGGACCATGGCCACGTTTCAAGCCAATAAGATGACTAGAGCATCAGCAGACTCATAGCCAAGAGTAAGGCCTTGCCTCACTGCCCAGTTGCACTGGCTAAAATGACTTTCACCAAACTTTCAAGCATTCAAACAGGGATAACTAATAGTAATGTATATGGCAAAGCCAGTCGGTTGGTAGCAGCTGCTTGGCATGCTGTGTGGAGAAGTATGCTGAAGTTACACGCAGACTCAGTAAGCAGGAGACTGGAATGGACAGCGAGTTCCACAGGTGTGAGAGGCAAACAGTGCATAAAGTGCCACATATTCACCATGACTAATCTTTTTTTTTTTTTTTGAGACAGAGTCTCACTCTGTTGCCGAGGCTAGAGTGCCATGGCGTCAGCCTAGCTCACAGCAACCTCACACTCCTGGGCTCAAGCGATCCTTCTGCTTTTTTAAAAGCATTTTATACTTTCTTCAAGAAGGTGAATGATAGAACTAATTAGCTGGCTAGCCCCTGAGAGGGGACTCTTCAAATGAAATCCAACACAATTGTCAACATTGTTGATGTTTCTTTAGAAAGGTGATTAGTAGACAGGATATTATTCTCCAGCAAAGAGTCCTAGGATAGGTCAGCGGGCTCTGTGAAACCTGGTTTCCACCTCTGTAAGGTGAGAGCCATTTCATTCTGATCATGAGTAAGTAGTTCTGGGGTTGAAGCAACAAGGATGTTTTGGATGGCTCATGCCATTCTAGGAGAATAAAAGCAGACCTGGGCTTAGATCTGGCAAAGAGTTAAAAAATAGTAGTTAAATGTTTGGTTTTTAATTTGTGCTTATCTGTCTTTTCTTAGATTAGTCATGGTGAGGCAGGGTGCAGGTGGCTCATGCCTGTAATCCTAGCACTCTGGGAGGCCGAGGCGGGAGGATCACTCAAGGTCAGGAGTTCGAAACCAGCCTGAGCAACAGTGAGACCCTGTCTCTACTAATAATAGAAAGAAATTAATTGGCCAACTAAAAATATATAGAAAAAAATTAGCCAGGCATGGTGGCGCATGCCTGTAGTCCCAGCAACTTGGGAGGATGAGGCAGAAGGATCGCTTGAACCCAGGAGTTTGAGGTTGCTGTGAGCTAGGCTGATGCCACGGCACTCACTCTAGCCTGGGCAACAGAGTGAGACTCTGTCTCAAAAAAAAAAAAAAAATATTTTGAAGAATGGCATCTTGTGTCTGGGAGATAGTGTTGGATTATTTCCCTAATACTGAACTGACACGTGCCTAACAACCCTAATGTAGATACTGAATCATGTTTGTGGTCTCAGGAGAGAAAGGAACAGTGATTTATGTTGTATCAGTTTTTCACACATCTTACAGTGTGATGTGCCCCAGCTGAGGGCTTCAATTCACTTAGTGTAAGAGAAAATGGCAACTGGGTTGCATTGATTTTTTTTTTAGCTATGAACTAATAGGATTAATGGCAGCATCAGCTCTTGCTGAGATCCAGAATATCAGTTTAGTGTTTACCACATTTATTATCAAGCATCAGAATATCAGAAGGGATTCATCTTCCAGAGAACTCGGAGGAGGAAGAAGAATTTAAAACTGGAAAAATCATTTATCCCCTCTGAAAACTTCTTTTAATTAGAATTTTTTCTCATTTTTATGCCTTATTCCTTTGACCATTAAATTTAGGTGTGTTTTCTTGTTGATGTTTTGTAGATTTTGTACAAAAGGGGGGCTAGTAGATATATCTCAGTGTATCAACAGGTTTCTAAGTTCAAGGTCTCTGAGAAAATCTATCTCTGCTTTTCCCACCTTAAAAAATGTATGTAACTTAATAGATAACAGAACCATAATGAACTATAAAAAGGAGATGTGTCTGTAAGATTAGCTTTGCCTGCATGTTGGCATGACCAAAACAAACAAACAAATGAAGGCTTGGATGAGATGGAAGTATTTTTCTTTTTCACATAAAAGAAGTCAAGGTCATAACATGATGTTGTAAACCTCCAATGTACATAATAAAATTTATTTTTGGAAGAAAAGAAGTCAAGGGAAGGCAATGCAGGGCTGGTAGTGCCTCGTGGGACCAGGTAGATACTCCAGCTTGCTGCTCTGCCATCATTTGTGTTGTGTTCCACAATGGCTGCTTGAGTTCCAGCCACCATGTCTACCTTCCATGCAGAAGGAAGAAGAAAAGAAGAGTGTACCTCCTTCCTTTGAGGGCACTTTCCACAGGTTGCACATAACATTTCTCTGGATGTGTCATTGACCAGACTGCAATCATTTGGCTACATTTAACTACAAGGGAGATTGAAGAGCATCTTCTTTTGACTAGATGACCATGTATCTAGCTAAAAATTAAGATTTTTGTTACTAAATAAGAAGGAGCAAATGGATATTGGAGGCAAATAGCATTTTTGTCCCAAGGAAGCATCCATAATCTGCAAGCACAATTTTAGAGAAGGCACCTTTCGTACTTACGTTCAAAGTTCCCTTGACGAGATTATGAGACGGCCTCTGTGTCAGGGCGGATGGACCCTTGGAGGGGTGCAGTCTGCAATTTCCTCACTAGGACTTTGTTTGCAGAGCACTAAGTGCTGCTTTCACTGCCACCACCTCCCAACCAGACCTGAAATGTTTTGTCTATTTCAAGAAGGCAAGTTTAGAATGCTGTGGCAAGTTTGATCTTATCTTCCTAGGGGAGTCCCAAAACATCTCCGTCCTACTACTCCATCCCCAGAAAATTTCGGGACAAAGAACCAATGACATCTTTCAACTTGACCAATGACATCTTTCATCTTTCAAATGAAAAGAAAAGAAGAGAATACAAATTGCTATTTGTTGAAAATGTTTAGAAGTAAAGTCGTTATATATAAAATATAGGAGGATTGCCATTTCTTTCTGCCATCTTTGAGTGTTTGTGATTGTTTTTTCTACTTTGGGTATATTCTCTCTTCCTCCCTCCCTTTCTCCTTCCCTTCTTCTTCCTCTCCCTCCCTCCCTCCCTTCCTCCCTTCCTCCTCTAAATCATCACAAAAGAAATTCACTGGAGTTAGTGCATGATTCCTAACAAGTGCAGAAGCTCTAAATCCCTGGTCCTTTGGTTGCTGATGCAGCTGGATGCCCAAGCTTTGGGCATCGGGAGCAGCTGTCAGCTGCAGGCTCTGAAGCTAGGCTACCCATGCAGACATTTTCTGTTGCCTCTGTCCTGAGTCCACTGCCAGCCAAGGCTACTTTGGGAAGAGCATCTCCTTTCTGACTTTCCTAAGGGTGTTTTTTTTTTTCCTGTTGTGTTATGCCCCTGCCAGTTTCCCCTGAGCTTCCTTGCATTGATTCCTGAAGAAATCATCAATATCTAAGCTTTTTTTCTGTATTCCAACTGCTTGCAAATGTTAAGCATGGGGTAACTTTTCTGAAAAGTTAAATGAAAAAGGTGAGTTGGTCTATTGGATGTATAATGCCCTTTACTCTTGGTTGAAGGAAAGAGCGTTCTAAGCAATAATTTTAAATCCTTTTCCATGAGTACCTTGAAGCAATGAAAGAAGTAGAAAAAAGCAAACTTAGTGGAGAGCATTAAGCAATTACCATTGAAAATTATTTAAGCTTAAATAACTAAAATAATTTATTTTATAAAATCACACGAGGTACTGGAAAGGATTCTGCATGGTCAATTTACTTTCGTATGTAGCAGTTGAAGAGGTAAGCAAAAATGTTGAATTCTGAAAGTCTCAACTTAGTGAATTACTATAGATTTGGGGATGGGATTAAATACCTGAGGTTGATGATGAGTCATGGCTGCGATGGATTGGCAAATGGGATTAAATGATTTTTAGTGATACAAAAACCTAATAAAATGAAAATAATGAGTCTCACACATGTGATGACTTTCTCCCCACTTCTGCTGTAAAATGAACAAGCTCCAGTATTTTTAGAGAACCACTAGAGCACCGTGGTTAAGATCATTGACTCTGGAATCAGATAGCCTGCGTTTGAATCATTCTGCCACTTCAAGCAGTACACCCTTGCGTAAGTTAACTCAGCACTCTGGGCCTCGGTTCCCTCATCTGTAAAACAGGGACAATGTATGAGTTGCCAGTGTAAGTGCTTAGCACAGGGCCTTTAGCACAGGAAGGATGATACGTGAGCTATTCCGATTTGTTATGCTTGCATTCTTTGCCTGTTGGGTAGCTCTGTCCTTGCCCCCAGCTGTCTTTGGGACTGTGGATTGTGGAGGAACCGTATCTGTGCAGCTTGCTGGATGCTCATATCCCACTGCTCCTCACCATTCTTGGAATGTGGGGAAAATGATGCAAATTTACACTAGAGGAGGGGTAATGTCTTCTCGCCTCACTCCAACTGCTCAGGGTATTCCGATCTGTGTGAAGAAGTCCAGTGGTTGCCTGTTCTTGGCCTCAGGAACCTATTCAACAAAGACAGACGCAGTGCCTGCCATAAGCCTGCCCCTGGTGAGGGGCTGCGATACTGAGATTGACAGGCACTGCCCGCTCTAGAGGCCACAGTGAGGGACACAGTATGACACAAGCAAATAGAGGCAGGCACAAATGTCACAAAAGCCCAAGGGATATACCAATGGGCTTTAGAAAGAGCAGGAAAGACTTTGCCCAGAAAGTGATACATTTAATTGAACATTGTAGAGTTGATGGAATTCTCCAGATAGACAAGAAGGGATGAGGCAGAAGAAACCAAGCATCAAAGTTCCCAGAATATGACTAGTTTGGGAACAAATCAGTTTCCATGAATCCTACCCTGGTATAGGGATAAACCCTCTGTAAAGGCCATGGCTGGTCCATATGGTATCTTTGTAGTTAAGATGACAGAGTACAAGCTTGGTGAGGGGAGCACAGGCTAGACCCGCTCCTGCTGGCCCCCAGACTGGGCATCATATGCTTTGGTCCTGCACTCTGGCTTCCACCACTCTTTGTTACAACATGTTGTTGTCTTTGTCCTTGAGGTCAAGGACCCCATGTGACTTCTCTCTCTCTCTCTTTCTCTCTCTCTCTCTCTCTCTCTCTCTCTATATATATATATATGTGTGTGTGTGTATACATATATATGTGTGATATATATATATATATATGTACCCTCTGTAGCAGCATCTCAGATTGGAGTTCTTAGACCACTTGCATCAGAATCATGTGTTTAAAAACACAGATCCCCACTCCCACCCAGCTCTACTGAATCAAATGTACTGGCATGAGTGTTGGAAATCTTCATTTTTAATAAGGAAAGGGTCTGGGGTAGAAACATGCTACGTATTCCCCAAGTAATTCTGTGCACATTATAGTAAGGGAACCACCACTGTAGGGCCTAGCATATTATAGATGCTCAGTGAACGTTTATTTATTTATTTTTTTCGGGGATAGTAATGAGGATCAATGAAAGTTTAATAAATGAAACCCCAAATGAATATGTTGGAGGGGAATGTACTATGAACAGGGCAGAGCAGAGGAATGGAAAGGTTCCTAAGTATGACAATGAGCAGCGACTCCCATCAAAAAGAGGGCTGAAGTCCTGGGGTGGGAAGCTGCAAGGCGGGGTGATATGGGACATTCTGAGGGTTCTGCTCTCCAATGCAGGCTCTAGGTGGAACCCATGACTCAGGTCCTCTTATGCCCCTTGTCCCGATCTCCTCTTTCTGTCCTTGCCCTCCACAAGACAGCTTTTTCCTAATTGCTTCTATAGGGGAGAGACACACATTGATCTTTGTAGCCCCAGTGAGCAGAAAGCAGGCAATGCTACAAGTTCAAGGTTTGATGTGGTTACCTACACTCTGGTTTCTCACACTGTTCCCTATCCCTCTTTCTAAAAAGGAAAAAAGAAAAAAAAAGATATTTCTTTACATCTCTGCAGACCAACAAATGAATTAGCCATAATTTTCAGCAGGTAATAACAGATGAATATATTGCAAATTCCAGGTAATAGCCTTGAATTTAACAGAGAGAGTCCTTCCAAAGCCATACATTGGAATCACCTGGGGAAGCTTTCAAAACTACTCCTGCCTGGTCACGCCCTCCCCCCACAGCCCAGGGATTCTAATATATTGGTCTGGGGCACAACCTGGGCATTGGGGATTTTTAAAGCTTCTCAAAGGATTCTGATATGCCACCAGCATTGAGAATGACTGTTCTGGAGACACCTTCATCTGAGAAATTCTGATGGTAGGGTCTTCGGACATCCTGACAAGTCAATCCATGGAAGGGTAGTTGAGGCAGAAGGGCATCAAACCACATGGCCATGGTCCTGAGCTGGATTCAGGGGTATCTCAGCAAAACAACTCCTCAAGACCCTGCTAAAGCGTCCCTAGAAATGTAAGGAGATGAGGAAAACTGTACTCACTAGAACACTTTTCAAGGGAAAGATATGCAACAGGTTGGAAGGAATTCTTTGATAAATAGCTTTAACTATGAAATTATTAAAACCCCAAAGAGCATGCTAGGGAGGACAATCGGTGGTTTTGCTGAACTGTCTTTTAAGAAGCACAAGCTCAGTTAATCATAGGAATTTTGTTTTGCTGGGTGGGAATTAGAAGTTTGGGGCCAAAATGAATTGTTGTCACCAGCAGTTGGTGTTCTCCAGCCTTCACTCCTTAAGCCTTCGGCTTTTCCTATATGTCGAACAAAAATGTAAAGAATATCAGTTTGAAAGGGATCCAGGTTACCAAGTCCTCTTATCTCAGTCTGGGCCTTTCCATCAGCTCCTCTAACTGTAAGTAAAAAGGCCACTGGTCCAGGTTCTCCTCTGAGAAGACAGGGACGTCCAGCCCAGGTTGCCACCTGACAATGAAGGGGAAGATCAAAAGCATGCTTCCCTCTCACGTGGCATTTTTACAATACTGGAAAGCTTCTCGCCAATTTAGATTCATTTTTAATTATGCAATTAGAAAATATATTGGCTGACATGTTTCAGTCTTCTAAATGTTGCTACTATGACACTTAAGCGTTTTTAAGCATTTACTTCTTTTTTTTTTTTAGTCATTTCTTACCCTTTCTTAACAGATATATAAATGAAAGTGTAGGTTACCTGAAAAGGGATCCTGAGTGGAAAAGGAGCATCTTTCTGGCATAAATCCAATGACAAGACAATAAACACCTAGAAGCCCCGGCGGAGAGCCATCAGAGCTCTCGTAACTGCCGTCTGAAGTCAGCCTGGTTCTTGGACGCAACCACACAGCTGGTGCCTGTGCAATGTCATGACCCACTTGCATGGGGTGTTGCCAAAAGGGCCTCTTATTCTCACATATCATAAACTACTAAGGAAACTAATTCAACGAGTACTTATTTAAGACCAAGCCTGGGGTAGGTGTTTGGCAGATGTGGTCTTTCCTCTGTAGGAGTTTTAATCTTAATGGGAATAAAAAGTTCGTTTTCCCATATGAATCAGTTATATAGTAAACTGTATCTCAGTATTGATTGAAATAGCATAGAACATATACTTATATAATACTTTAACTCTGTTATTTCATCTGCAAAATGGAATAATATTAATACAGGGTTGTGACTAAGTAAAATAACTATATATTAAAATATTGAAATAAAATATTTCATTCAGCATCTGAGCATATAGTAACAGCTCAAAAAGATATTTTCTATCTATTAATCAATGGTATTAAACATTATCTGGTCTAGTTTCTTTATTTCAGACATAAGGAAATTGAGACCCAGAGAGGTAAAATGACTTGCCCAAAGTCACATAGCTAGGAAGAGGCAGAGCTAATAACCAAAAGAAGGAATCATATTTTTCTTTACATTTTCCAGAAAGTGATCTCCCAAGCTCTTCAAAATTCCACATGGCCCTCTAAAATGAGTGTCTCAGAACAATGGCCTAAGGTCGTTTAAATGACAAAATACAGGTCCCCCACCTAGGTTTAAAGCCACCGAGGTCATCTGTTTTTAGTTGAGAAAGCTGCTAATGGCTCTTCCCATGCCTTTTCCAGTTGAAGCATGGAACCAAAACATTTGCAGCCTGAGGATCCCCTCCCACTGTTTGTAGATCAAACACAAACAGAAGCAGTGGGAGGCTGGGCCATCTCTGACTGAGAGAATCAATATCAATGAAACAGACAAAATCCTAAAATCTCAAAATAATGAAAACAAAGATATCCAAGTAATAAAATCTGCTAGAATCACAAAGACAACACAACTCCGATCTCAGCTGGCTCAGAGAAAGTGTCCATTAACAAGGGATTAACACAAGGGAAGTACACAACCAGTCAATAGGAAATGAAAACATTTCACACAGCCTAGTCGCAGTTGAGCCCACCCCGGGATTATGCATGAGGGTGTGTTGAGACGGTGTGGTTCTGACTATAGAAACAGAGTCTCTGGAAGCCACCAAGCCAGGAGTCAACTTAAAGAAACAGTCCAAACTGGTGTTTGTTGGACTGAAAATTTGGAACTGACAAGCCAGAAGAGGAGACAAAGCAGTACCCTTGTTAGTCTTGTCTGTTGCTATTTTCAACAGACCGTTGGAAAGAAAGCCACGCTCACTGCAGAATTTTTTAAAATATGGATTTTAGTCAAAGTTTCCAAATGACAGAGTATTTTGGGGGGGGGGGTGAGAAACAAAACTCCAGAGACAAAACAGCGAAATAAAATTTTGTTAGCTTAAGCAAAATGGCCTTTTCCATGCCCTATATGAGGACAGTATGGGTGCTATGGTTTGAATGTTTGTGTCCCACCAAAATACGTGTAGAAACTTAGTCTCTGGTGCAATCGTACTAAGAGGTGAAACCTTTTGGGAACTGGTTAAGCCATGAGGGCTATGCCCCTGTGAATGGAACTAATACCCCCTTATTAAAAAGGCCTCAGAAAGCTGCCTGGCTCTTCTATCATGTGAAGACGGTGAGAAGGCATAACCTTAAAAGCAGAGAGCAAGACCTTACCTGACACTGAATCTACTGGCACCTTGATCTTGGACTCCCCACCCTCCAGAACCATGAGAAACAAATTTCTATTACATATGAATTATTCAGTCTAAGGTATTTTGTTATAGCATCAGGAACAGACTAAGACGGTGGGAATTTTTCAATTTAAAATAGCCTCATTTGGATGAGGTCAGAAGTAAATACCAAAATTTATAGTCAACCAGTGGGCATAAATTAGTACAACAGTTATATCTGTATGATGATTGTAATATTCCTAGTTAATAGCCAAGCAGCTTATAGAGTTTAATTAAATGTATTCTATTTATATGATGAAATTTAAATGTTTCAGGGTGAAAAGGTTAACACTTTAAAAATAAAACAATTATTTTTCAAAGTTTTGCTTATTTTATTTTAGTATAAAGCTATAACCACACATATTTGATGTGTCTATCTGTAACCAGGTGCAATTACTTTGGACAAAATGGATTTTGTATGTGTGTTTGTTAACTAGCAACTCCAAGAAAATTCCCAATTTTAAAAACTGTGTGGCCTCATGAGCACACCAACCCCAGTGGTCTGTACTACAGAAGTGCCTTGGCCTGGAAATGTACATTTCACCTCTGGAAACTTATTACAAAGAACAGAAAAGAACCAGAGAAGGGGGAATGGCCACACAATGAATCTCTCCTAGACACTGAACCCAAGAAGATCAAATCATTGTAATAGCAAATGCTTGACAGTAGCTCATAGCTAAAGGGCCATATTTCACAGGTGACTGAGCAGAACACATTACCAAACATTTGGTCTGCAGTGGGACGGAATATTTAAGACTGGAACTGCCCCAAAAAGTCTGATTCATGCACAAGGGTTTCCTTATGATGGATTCTGACACTATTCTAGAGCAATGTCATGTTCATGAGGGCTTCTCTGGCTCCTTCCTTAGTTCTGCAATCTGGAGTCTACCTTACCAGTGTTGTCCTTGAAAAAATGTTTCTCCCCAGGCTTCATGTTTACAAGTATGTATATACAGACTCACACACCCATTTATTTTCCAGTTACTAAAATATTCCTCACTTCATCTACTAGCATCCCAGGTCTCCTAAGGAGAACACGTGATTTTAGCAAAGATGTGAAAGCTTAGTCCCAGTACTTAAAGGCACAAAAGATTTGGGATATGTCTTTGCGGCTAACAACATATTAGCAAAAGCTTAGGTGGAGGAAGAGACAAGAGTCGTTTTGGAATTGTTTTCCATGTCCAGCTATTGGAGAAATCTTTTCATGTAAATGGTCTCCAAACCTTTAAAAAGAATGGTTTGGCAAATTGGTAAGGCTTAGCATCCCTTCCTTTTTATTTTTTTTCAGTTTCCCTATGCAGAGACTATTTTAATGTTGTGTAACTGAATGGCAGCCACTTGTGCTGCATCGGCCATCATCCACGAGGAATCGTAGGGAAGATGCTGACAACCATCTGATACCCAAACGTCTCTGCTGGGTGGGATTTCAACATGGTACCTTAAGTCAATAAACCTCAGATACCAGAATATGATAGATAAGATAGGGTCCTTAGGAGGCCGTGAAGCATTTAAGATGTGAACATGGATTTGGGAATCAAACCAACCCAGAATCCAACCCCAAAGTGGTAGATACTATAGTTACTCGTCTAATCATTTTCGCCTTATTCCTTGCTAAAAGAATCCTGCTTTGGGTTCTTTGCTCAGGTAAAAATACAGTTTCCTGGCCTTCCCTGCAAATACAGGTAGCTGTGAGGCAGGTCCTGGCCAATGAGATGCTGGATGGGATTCTGGGGAAACTTTTAATTAAGAGGGGCAGCCTGAGCTGTCAGGCTCCTTTTCCCTCTATCCTTGCTTCTTCCTGCTTTAGGTATAGCAGCCACATGGCAGTAGCGCATACAAGGACAAAAGCCAACACACTACGAAGGACAGAGTAGAAAGACACTAAGAGCCTGAGTCTCTGGGATCTTTGATCCAATGCAGCAACCCCTAACCTGCCTCCTCATGAATTGCAGAGTCAAATAAATTCCAACTTGCATAAGCCACCAGTTGTTAGGTATAGGACTATTTGCAGCCAAAGGCATTTCTGAATGATAAACCAATGGTTTTTGAGCTTCATTTTCTTCATCTGCAAAACAGGGATCTAATCTTCACCAAATTGGAAACTTTGCTGGAAAGCCTAGTTGGTACATGTATTGTTTCTAGCCCAATGCCTGGCTCACAGTGATAATTGGAGACTATTACTAAGATTGAAATCGGTACTTCTTTTTCTTGGGAAAACTTAGAGGAGCAGACCCAAGCTTTCCCTGAGGTGGGAACTGTTTTCAGGGCAAAGTGTTAAGGCTGAACTGGGGCGGAAACCAGCAGACTGTCCTCAGCTTTGTGAGGACCCTCACTGCAGTGGGATGGTCTATAAATAGAATCTAAAAACTGTGTCCCTTTATTCTTATTTGAGGAGATTTCTCTGGCTTACTGCTAATGCATGCTGGCTGTTTCTAACACTTGGAGAGAAAGCTGTTGCTTTGTTTATAGTGGAACCAAATCCCTTGGCTGCATTTTATTCCTGAGCATCAATCCCACCAGCAAACTGCAAAATTAGTATTGAATAGGACACTTCAATTAAAAAGCAGAGAAACACCGTTTGGATACTCAGGGTTTTGCCTCCAAACACTGAGCTTCCCTACACTCCCTTTCCTTGGCCATGTTGTTCCGAGTATGTAAGATTATCCTAATTCTGATTTGTTTGGTATTATATGCATTTGGTCTTCAATTGGCCTTCACTTTTATAGGCAAAATGATCAGTTGTTGTTCATTTTTTTTAGCCTATAAATTAGTTTTAGTGGAAGCCTGTTGATTCATTTAATAGAAGCACAGTCCCAGGGGTGGGGAACTTGCAGCCTTGGGGCCACATGTGGCTTTGTGACTGAATCCAAATTTTGCAGAACAAATCCTTTCAGTAAAGGAAGTTTGGATTTCGTCGAGGGGCCGCACTGGGGCATCTGGAGGGCCACATGTGGCCTTGAAGCCGCAGGTTCCCAGGCTTAGAAACACATCCCGTGTAAGATTTAGAGCATCCTCTGCACATACATCACAGCAGCAAGATGCTGGATATGACTGCCTCACCTTGGCCCCTTCTGTTGCTTTGCCATAATGCAAAGTTCTTTTCTGAACTTCAATTAAGCCGATTTGGAACGCTGGTAAATGAAGGCTGATACCCAGTGAGGGCCAGGAAAAACCCCACTAATTTGTTAGGGGCCTGTTTGAGGAGTAGGAAGTAGAACACATAGCTACAATGAGTGTCATGGTCAGTTAAGTAGAGATTTTCATGCTACAAAGATTTCGGCCAACTGTTCCTGAATAATTTGAGTTTCCCAATTTTCTAAAGAAAGGTCTATGCCAGTGTTGTCCAACTGAAATATCATATGAGCCATATATGTCATTTTAAATTTTTTTGTAGTCACATTTTTTTAAAGAAAGTATAGATACATGTAAAATTAATTTCAATAATATATTTTACTTAACCCAAAAATACATCAAAATATTACCATTCCAACAAGTAGTCACTGAAAAGATTAATGAAATATTTTTACATTCTATTTTCCATACCAAATCCTTAAAAATGTGGTATTTTACGTTTATAGAATGTTTCAGTTTGAACTAGCCACATTTCAGGTGTTCAATGGCCACATGTGGCCAGTGGCTAACATATTAGACAGCTGTATTATAAGGCCTAAAATGTCATGTGCTGTCTTGAAATCTTTGAGCTTCATGGGGCCCCAAAGCCTAACTGTGAGTTCTTCTGCCCCTCCCCAACCCAGCAGGAAAGCCTCCCTACCCAGCTAGTTCTGCTGGCTGTCAGACCAACTGCTCCCCTCCTGGTTCTCAACCTGGTGAGTCACTATGAAATTATTCAAACAAGGCAATTATGTTCTCCCATGAGAACCAGGAGTTATCTCACCCTCTTGTTACTACAAGACCAGTCTTCCATAGCCTCTGCTGTTTGACTTTGCTCCTGAGTGCAAGCCCTGGGTGGACGGCATGCAGCTTCCTCCTCCTCTCACACATGTACGTGAGGACATGGGACTAATAAACTACCATCAGTCTCATCTATGCAGTGTCCAGTATCACGTATTCAGCCCTCTCCAGAACCCTAGG
Organism: Lepilemur ruficaudatus; assembly: GCA_963574885.1. Lineage (NCBI taxonomy): Eukaryota > Metazoa > Chordata > Mammalia > Primates > Lepilemuridae > Lepilemur > Lepilemur ruficaudatus. Next base: position 265 of record CAUYRT010083614.1, on the reverse strand, counting down.
GTTGGACTCCCCCTTCGCCCGCAATGTGAACAAGAGACAAACAAAACAACAGTATGGGTCTATACTTTTTAAGAGAGTGTTATAGTCAATTTTTCAGAAATATTTGGAAGAGTTTGGACTCATTTCTTAGTCATAGCCATGTCTGTAATTTGTTTTCTTATCTTGTTAATATTGTTAGTATCTCATGGTGCTTACTGTTTAGAGCAGCTTTGCAACTGATCATGTGTTGGCTCTGTATTACCTTGTTACATCTTCTGGTCTTTAG
>CAUYRT010083610.1:0-21529 GCA_963574885.1 Lepilemur ruficaudatus | reverse complement strand
TTTTTCTGTAAATTTAAAACTGCTTTAAAACATAAAGTCTCTTAATAATATTAAAAAATTGCAATAGTAAAACCTTACATGGTCCCAGGCACTGTTCTGAATTTGTTTGTTCGTTTGTTTGGCATGATATGATAACTCACTTAATTTCACAACAACTATATGACTACTATGATTCCCATTTTACAGATGAGAAAACAGAACACAAAGAGAAGTAATCGGTATAAAGTCATGTGCTAGAAAGTGCTGGGGCTAGGATTAGAACTCAAGGAACCTGCCTGCAGTGTCTGACTCTTAACTACAAGGCTATGCTGCCTCTCTAAAACCTGTTTTTTTGTTTCTTATCTATGCCTACTTTCAGGGCATTCTCTGAAGTCAACTTCTGTCTAAACCCAGCCTTAGTTTAATCTTTGTAGTGGCAATTTATTTTGCTTTCCTGGAATTAATTACCACTTCTTCTGGCAACACTTACCATTACTCCATCTTCCATCAACTTCTTCACCTTTGGAATCCACAGTTCCCCAGTAACAACCCGTAAGGTTGTGTTCCTACTACTCACAGTTCGGGGGTAAGCCTTGATGTTCCAGCCAGCAAGCCTAGAACATTCCTCTGGCTGCAGTGATTGGCTACAGGATGGCCACGTGACATAATCACGGCTAATGAGAAGCTACAGGAACTGCTCTGGGATTTCTAAGATAGTAAAGCTCTCTTTTTCCCTGGACTTGATGAGCTCCTGAGGCGTGTTTGCTGTAGCCGTATTGCTACACTGAAGAGAGCCATCCTAAGAAAAAGTTGACATTTAGAAGGAGAGAGCAGACGAAAGTGATCCAGAGAAAAGTTGGTATTTAGAAGAGGGCAGAGAAAAGTGATAAAGAGAAACTCTTGGTAACAGTGTTTCAGCCTGCCCTGCCTCTACACATTCAGGTTATTGGTAACAACCAGTTCTTTTTTTGTTTGTCTATTAAATTGGAGTTGAGTTTTCCAACTGACACACTGTCAGGATTTCTGGCTGCTGCACCATGCCCTCCTGGCCCTTGGCCCCTGGGAAGCCTGCATTTCACTGGGCAGTCAACAACCAGCCTCTGTGGGTGAGTTAAATTTCCCAAGCCCTGTCTCACCCATCCCTGGCCTCCTCCCCTCCTCCCCTCCTCCCCTTCCTTCCCTCCTCCCCTTCCCTCCTTCCCCTGCCCCAGGCCATGTTGCTCATGACCCAGAGCTCTGTAGACCACAGCTCTCTTTAATTCACTCATTACTCTAAAATGGGCCTGGCATTTCCTTGACTCACAGTTTTTTGTTTTTGTTTTTTTCTTTCCTTGCCCCCAAATGCAAACAATTCGCTTATTCAAGGGCCTCTTTCCTCTCTGCCGTTCCTCTACCTGCCTTCGACTGAATTTTTATTTCAAAAAGAGAAAGGGAAATTCTTTCCCCCCACAAATTTTTTTTCTCTTGCTATATCCCCAATGCCACTGAATGTTTCCAACGGCCATTCACATCCTTGAGCCAGAAACTGGGCACCATTTTGTTGTTGTTGGTGTTATTATTTTTTTTAATAGACACATAATGGAGGTGGAGGGTAGAATGGTAGTTACCAGAGGCTGGGAAGGGGAGGGGGGGATGAAGAGAGGTTGATTGATGGTTGGTTAATGGGTACAAAAATAAAGTTAGATAGAAGGAATAAGAGCATCAATTTTGATTCTTTCCTCTTCCACACCCTCACGTCTAGTGTGTTACCTACTGTACCCTCTGCCTTATATTTCTAAAATAGCTTTCAAATCCATTGGCTTTTGTATGTTTAGCCACAAATGTTCATCCACTGTCATCAATTACCTTAAAGACTTACAACAATAACCTCCTAATTTATATTCCTGCCCCAAACATTGAAAATAATTAATTTATAGATGACTGGGGCTTGGAGAAACCTCAGAGATAATCTTGTCCAATCTTGTGTTAGAGTCTTGGATAGTCTTGCTACATACACAGCGTCACCCCGGTTACTCCACGCTCTCCGCTCCGTAGATTTTGCCTGCAGCTCCAGCCTCATCGCTCCGCGTACTTACACACACCTGAGCTACTGCTTACTTACATCTCCCCAAATAGAACTAGTAAATTGAGGCTTCTGTGCCTTTTCCCCTGCTTTTCTCTCCTTCTGGAAAATTGCTCCCATCCCTTTTACTTTTTGACCAAAAAAAAAAAAGTTCAGTTTAATGGCCATTTCCATATAATACTCTTCCTGACAATTTTTTCCTTCCTGTATAGCATCAGTTTCTCCCAACTACCTGCCCCCACTGTGGCCTCTACAGACTGCTATCACAGTACCTAGAACCTTTTATCACACTTGATTATTTGCATATCCATCTTCTTATCTAGACTGAGATTTTTGCAGGCTGGAGGTGGTTTTGTTGTATTTGTGCCCCTACATTAATCATCTTATGTGCCACATAACAGGACTTCTGAGTGGTGTTGAATGAACGAACAAGTTAATGATTGGACCTAATTAGGTCTCCATCTGTGGTAAGATAGATAGGGTCTAGGTAATGTCCCCTGGCATTTTCATCTGCCTTTGAGTTACTGAAGAAAGTCATTAGGTCTCCTTGGTTCAGAATGTTTTATTTCTATCCCCTTATGAGAAAACAGGGTCCTCAAGGACAGGGTCCATATATAAGTGGTCCTCAAAATGTGGTTCTAACGTTACTTGAGAACTTGTTAGAAATGTAGCTACTCAGATCCCACTTCAACCTACTGAATTAGAAACTCTGGATGTGAGTCCCATAAGACTGCTTTAAGGCCTCCAGGTGATTCTGATGTGCTCTTATGCGTGTTCAAGGTTGAGAACTACCACTTTGTATCACTTACTGCTGTATTGTCATTGTTAAGAACTGTAAAGTGGAAATAATTGTTAATCTCATTGAAACTTTTTAGTTACCCATTTTTTTCAAAATATTATGGGTTACAAATGTTTTTGGTTACATGGATTGCTTTTGTAATGCTTGAGTCAGGGTTATATGTGTGCCTGTCACCCAGATAGTGTTCATTGTACTCGTTAATTAGGTTTTCAGCTATCCCATCCCCCTTCCTCCCCTCTGTTTGATTTCCATTGAGTTATACTTTCCTCTATGCACATGTGTTTCCATCGATTAGTTCCAATTTAATAGTGAGTATATGTGGTGTTTGTTTTTCCATTCTTTAGATACTTCACTTAGGTCTCCAGTTCCCATCCATATTGTTGCAAAAGGCATTAAGTCATCCTTTTTCATGGCTGAGTAGTTACTCTTTGCTGATTCCTATCACAAGTCTGCAGGAACTGTCCTAAATCATTGCCACGTTCTTTAGGTCTCTAATTCTTCTCCATACTCTTACCCCTGTAGGAGAAGGCCTGATGATTTACCAAGCTGGGAACATAGAGGTCATTCTAATGACATCCCTCCATTTCTCACTTGTTCATCCCAACAGTTCTTAGTTTCAGCTTTTTCTTTTCTTTTCTTTTTTTTTTTTTGAGAAACTGTAGAACTATGTTATTATTCTTATCTAATTGCATTTTCTGTTCAAAACTTCTTTTTTTTTTTTTCCAAAAATTTTATTGGGGGAAAACTACAAAGCATTTACAGTACATTGTTTACAGTCACAATTTGTAGTGAGCTGATTTCCCAAAATATATTACCACTCAAGTTGACTTATCTTGTTACATTCAAAAACCTACTCTGTCGAAGTAGTCCAGAGAGTACATACATAGTATTCCAACTGTATCTACGTACAACCAACACTCCATTTTAAGTGTACAATTAAATGATTTTCAGTGAATTTACTTTGGTGTACAGTTAATCACATGAATCAGTTTTTGAGGAATTCCTTTCCCCTACTGAAACCCCTAATTCCGCTCCCCAACTACTTTTCAAGCATGTCCCACCCCTCCACAGTGCCCACCACGTCACTCAGACATGAGTTTACCCCCCACCCCCCAATTCCCGAGTGATCCCTCCCACCATTTGAGCACCTTAGTGTTAATCAGTCAATACCAGTTTGATGGTGAGTACAAGTGGGGCCCATTCTTTGGGTCTTGTGTCACCTCACTTTGAATAATGGGTTCAAGCTTAATCCAGGATAATATAAGTGGTGCTAACTCACTGTCATTTCTTAAAATTGAGTAATATTCCATTGTGAACAAATACCAGATTTTAACAATCCACTCATGAATTGACAGGCACTTGGGTTGTTTCCATGACCTAGCAATAGTGAATTGTGCTGCCGTAAACATTCAGGTGCAGATGTCTTTATCACAGAATGTCTTTTGCTCTTCTGGGTAGATGCCTAATAATGCTATTGCTGGATCAAATGGTAATTCAATTTTAGCTCTTTGAGAAATCTCCAAATTCTTTTCCACAAAGATTGCACCAATTTGCAGTCCCACCAGCAGTATAAGAGTGTCCCTATCTCTCCACACCCTCACCAGCATTTGTTGTTTTGGGATTTTTTGATAGAGGCCAGTCTCACTGGGGTTAGGTGATATCTCATTGTGGTTTTGATTTCTCATTTCTCTAATGATTAGAGATGATGAACTTTTTAAATATGTTTTTTGGCTATTCTGTCTTCTTTGGAAAAATTTCTGTTCATCTCCTTTGCCCATTTATAAATGGGTGTTTTTGATTTTTTCTTGTTAAATCTTTTGAGTTCTAGGGGGGTGGATAGAGGAGTGTGTTGTCAAAATTTCTTTTTGAAAATACTTTTTTAAAACATAGTATGTCTATTTATATAGATCTTCTTTAATTTTAGAATATTACAGGGGTATGAACACTTTAGTTATAAAATTGCATTTGCACCACCTAAGTCAGAGCTACGAGCATGTCCATCCCCCAGAAAGTGTGCACCACACCCATTAGGTGTGAATTTACCCATCCCCTCCTCCCTTCTCCCACCTGCCTGACACCCGATGAATGTTAGTTCCATATGTGCACATAAATGTTGATCAATTAGGGACAATTTAATGGTGACTACATGTGGTGTTTGTTTTTTCATTCTTGTGATACTTCACTTCAAAGAATGGGCTCCAGCTCCATCCAGTATAATACAAGAGGTGCTAGTTCACCTTTGATTTTTATGGCTGAGTAGTACTCCATGGTATACATATACCACATTTTATTAATCCACTCATGTATTGATGGGCACTTGGGTTGTTTCCACATCTTTAGAATTGTGAATTGTGCTTCTATAAACATTCGAGTGCAGATGTTTTTATTATAGAATGTCTTTTTTTGGAAGGAGGTGTAAATACTCAGTAGTGGGATTGCTGGATCACATGGTAGTTCTACTTTTAGTTCTTTGAAGTATGTCTATATTACTGTCCATAGAGGTTATGCTAGTTTGCAGTCCCACCAGCAGCATATGAGCATTCCTATCTCTCTGCATCCATGCCAACTCCAGTGAGAATGGCTTAGTTTCAGCTTTCAGATAAAGTTTAAACCCCTTAGCATTGCTGACCACTTTCATGGCATACAATGTCTCTATCCTCACCTCCTATCACTTATCAACTTGAAAACCATTTCCTAGCCATACCCCAAAGCAGGGAGTCTCCTGGAACACCACGATCATCATCTCATGGAAAAAAATCTAGTCTTCCTTAGCTCCACTTCCATGTACACACATACAGGGTTTCTTGGCTCATAATTGGGTTCCATAGGATGAAAATTTTAATCTAGTTAGGGAAAATCATTTTAAAAACTTCATGGAGATGTTGGTTTTTGATAACCAAATGCACTCTCTTGTCCCAACATAGCAAAGTCTGCCTTCCTGGTCTCTCCTCTTCCTACATTCAATGCATGTATGAGTTATACTAGATTTGCATGGTCACAGCATAGTTCAAAGATAATTTATGTGAACATAGCAAATCATTAGTGCTGTGTGTTTGCTTAGATCTTGTTGATGCTATTTTCAGGTGAATAACTGCTTATTTAATTCTTGCTGGGAGAATAATATTACACTCAAATTCCTATATGAAAAAAAGATGCTAATGACTAGATAGACTCAGGTTTCCATGGCAACATATTACTCTCAAGGATCAAGTGGAATATTAAAATGGTTCATTAGGTGGCACAGGTCTATTTTTTAATATATTACATATGTAATACATAATGTGTCAGTAATGTAATCCATGATTTAGGATCTCTAATATACCCTCTAGAACAGTGAGAGAGTTTTATTTTTTGAAGTCATTTCACTTTGTAAAGAATTATTTCAAAGCTGTGGCTGTATCATTATTTATCTATTCATGTGCTTTTGCCTCTGTGCAGCTGAATATATCTATCTCTCTTCCAGATATGCATATCTTCCCTGCACCTAGCAAACCAGAAAAACCCGAGAAGAGAGGAGCAACTCTTTGTGTGAGTATGTGAATGTCTGTCATTGAAATATCCAATGGGCCTGGTATTCAAAAGCTTCTGGGATCTGGCATTTCACTATTACATTCCCCTGCATCCATATAGGGTCATTCGAGTCTCTTCAAAAATGCTCTTTGCTTTCCATTCTGCAAGCAATTGCTCAAGCTATATCTTCTTCTTAGAAGATTCTTCCGTCACTCCTTTGCTTGTTGAGAGTCTGCTCATGTTTCAAGGGCCAGTTGAAATGCTCCGTTCCTTGTCCTCCCAGACCTTCCTTGAAGACCCGATCAGAAATCTCTGACCCCCTTCTACAGTGTACAGCTCTTCATTTGTACTTCTTTGATGGCCCATCAGGTTGATTTGTTGTCCCCAATGCTGACCAATGTTAGAATTACATAGTTTGAAACTTTCCTCCTACCTATAACAAATAGCATTGAAATCAGACCTCTTTGCTTCTTATTTTCTACTCCATTCGTTACCTATTTGTCCTTGAGAAAGAGATACAACCTCTTTAAGCCTCAATTTTATCATCCATGAAATGGGTTTAATAATAGTTTCTATATAATAAAGTTGATATAAAGATAAAATGCTAATTGATGATGTTGATGATGATGATAATGACAGTGGGGAGGATGACAGGACCAGCCTGGTTTAGGTGTGCTTTTGTACTGAAAGAAAATTTAGATTGTATAAATAGTGAACACAGAAGGGCCCACATGGCCCAAAAGAGCAGTAAATAGTACATTAATGTCCAGAAGAATGAATGTATTTTCCTAAAATGTATTGAGTTTTTATTAATCATTTCCATGTGCTAACCTCTGGGGAAAAAGATAAATGCAGTGAGTACTTAAAATTCTGCAATAATGCCCTAATCTTTCACAATTAAGTTCTGTTTCCTAGCTTGGAACATAAGCATGGTCTGAATCCTGCTGGCATCTCTAGAATTTCCTTCCTATCATTATTCTAGATTTTACAGTTTTCTCACATCTCCATAATTTTCAACTTAACAGTTTCCTTTTCCTGGAATGTTTTTCTTTGTCTTCTTCACCATTATACCCCCTAGTGTCCCCTCAAGACTTTATTCAGTGATTATGATTTACCTCTTCTGCAAACTCTCTGTCTGCTCCCTCTTCCTCTAAGGCTTGACCTAAACAAACAAACAAATAAACGAAAACCTACCAACAAAAAATCCTCCCTTTTTACCCCTGTAGCTGCTATGAACTCAATAAAAAACGAGTACATAAATAAATGTAGTAGTTATTAGTGTTACCTGACACAAGTGGCATATTAGATTATTGTTCAGTAAATATTCACACTCATCCCCTTCACCTTCATGGAAGAAATACACTTTCTTATCCCAGCAATAGTGGGCTTGGCCATTATGACTTTCTTGGGGTGTTAGTGGAGATGATGCAGCAGAGACTAGAAATGTGCTTGTGTGATACGGCTCTTTTCTTGCATTCCCACCTTCTATCATGAGAAAAATATGGCTTAAGTAACTATCACTTCTAAGGAGGAAGAGAGACATATGGAGCAAATCTAAATCTACCCAGAAATGGGATTGTCACACCTGTTAGGATTGTTGTTATTACAACAACAAGCAAACAAATAAAAACAAAAGATAACAAGTGGTGGCGAGGGTGCAGAGAAATTAGAACCCTTATACACTGTTGGCGGGAATGTAAAATGGTGTAGCCATTATGGAAAACAATATGGTGGTCCAATAAAAAAGATAGAAATAGCATATGACCCACGAATCCCACTTCTGATTATTTATTCAAAAGAATTTAAATCTTGAAGAGATATTTGCATTTCCATGTTCATTGCAGTACTGTTCACAATAGCCTAGATATGGAAACAATCTAAATGTCCATTGATGGATGAATAAAGACAATGTAGTATATACATACAATGAAATATTGTTCAATCTTTAAAAAGAAGGGAGAGCAGGGGAGCAGCAGCCTTCCTTCCTCCCAACTTTGATTTCTGCATGGGCTGTTTGGGCTCCTTCTTGCATGGTGTCTGGGTTATGTCCTAGCCTTAGAAGTCACATAGCATCATTTCCACCATACTCACAAGTACATCCAAACCTAATCTCTTGACAAGAGTAGCATCAAAATGATTATGCAAAAGGAACACACAAGATGGGAATATTGTGGCCATTTTTCATTTAAAATGCAATCTGCCATAACATCCACTCATGTAATAGTCGTGAGTTAAACATCTATTATATGCCAGGCACTGTGCTAGGTAATGGTGAATGAAATAGTCACTGGTTCAATGAGTTCCCCATCTAGTGGAGGAAAGAGAGGCACAAAGAAATACGGTAATTATTAAACAATGTGCACAATGACAGAAAAACAGAGTGATATTGGTTTACAGTGCAGGGATATGGGCCCAATCTAAGCATAAAAAGTTAGTCAGCTGTTCTGATTCTAAAAACAGTGCTGGTTCTCAGTAATTTATTTATCATTGAATTCTGATACTTATGGTATCGCATATTGCATTTACCTGAACACAGGTCTTTATTACACAGCAGATTATGAGCCTAACATTAATATCATTTTTGATCCCTTGTTTATTTGACAGACAACATATTTAATAATAAAGACTTTATTCATAATGTATCATTTTTTTTCCCTTAAAACAAACCCAAAGAGCTAGGTAACGTTACACCATTTTAAAAATAAAGACCCAAGTTTCAGAAAGTGAAGTACTTGCCTAAAACCACAAAACTTTTAAGTAGCAGACCTTGAATTAATTCTCAAGCCTCTCAGTTTCCAATATCTATAGCTATAAGTACTACGCTGTACTGCCATATGTTGATCTTTGTGTCCCAATAACTGAAATATTAGTGTATACATATTCACAGGCCCCTTTACCTTTTAAAAGAAAGTGTTCTATTTTGCATTTATTGTCTCTGAGCTTTATTACAAAATTGATCAAGGTAATGGGTGGGGCTGAGAGTCAAAAGTGGCTGGACTGATTTGCATTGGAATGGGCAAAGTGTCAGAAAAATATTGAAAGATGGAAATAGGCAGGAGAGAATAGAGAGTAACCACAGGTATATGAGAAATTATCAGAACATTTTAGAAAGTTTTAAGAGTAAACTCGAAGACAGAGCAATGGGAGAGAGGATTTTAAGTCAGGGAATGTAACCTTTTCTTGTTTTTTTTTTTTTTTTTTACAGAAAATACAATGAGTATTCAATTGCTTTCCAATTCTTTTGGTTGCTAAACTCACGTGTTCTTAATGCAACATCATTCAGAATTGTAAGGATTATAAAGTACATAGTTTTATTGGGGTTATGTTTGCATCAGATCATTTTAGTTCAAGAAACACCCATTAAGTTGCTTCTATGAACAAGTCACAGTGCTAGGTACGGGGCACATTGACCTAAAGAAAACGTGAATCTTGTTAGTAAGGTAAAACTTGAGGTAAAACCAATAATAGGCAATTGTAGTATATGTAATGATTGAGGAAAACACAGGAGGTTGTGGGGGCAGAGAGGATGGAAGCATAACCTAGACTACGTGTGGGTACAGGGTGCGGGGGTTGCTAGTGAAAGGCCTAGTACAGTACCTGATGCTTTTCATATGCAGAATGTTAGACATCTGTAAGTTGCTTTGAAATGGAAAAGAAAAAATTTCAGAGAAGGGCGGGGAGATTAGAGGAAGATTTATAGAGTTAACTTGATATCAGAGAGTACCTTAAGCAAAAGAGAAGGTTTAGTTCATTATGTGCTTATTCTAGCTGAGGAAATTAGGATAAGTTTCTCGTCTGAAGTGATTCTACAATCTAGCAACGGAGAGAGTCCAGCTGGGCAGATTTGTCAGGTGACGTGGCACAGCACATATTAATAAGCCCATCTCTGTGAAGTTTCACTTGGAAGCGAGCTTTTCCACTATACACTAGGCAACTTGAGTACTACTGCCATGTGTGTGTGCGAATTGATTTGCTAGTTTCTGGGGTACCTCTTTAACTCCATGTTTGTGAAATTAGACTCATTTATTCTTTGGGGATCAAATTCTTTTGTTGATTGGGTACTTCTTGAATAATTGCCAACAAGTATTATTTATTTGTATTTCTTGAGCACTAACACATCTTCATTTTTAATCAGTTGGAACTTTTAGTCTATATCTTAGCTATCTGATACAAAAAATAACTTAAATATCCAATGATGATACATACTTTCTATACGTGACATGGAATAACTCCATTACATAACTCATACATAAAAAGAAGATTATGGACATGTATGCAGATATGTTAAGCATGGCTGCATTTTTGTAAAATACAGTGTGTGTGTGTGTGCAAGTGCATGTGTATTTGAATTCCTTAAAGTTATGTACAAATATGTTAACGCTTATCTTTGAATGGCAGAATCACAGGTAATTTACCTTTCTTTATATATATATATATATATTTACTGAGTTGTCTTTTTTGGAACAACTCCTATGTTTTCCTTTTTTACTTATTTTTTAAGCCATTCGTTTTTCTGGGAATGTTTTACTTTTAAAGACAGATACAACTATAAAGTTATTTCCGTTTTGGAAAGAATAATCTCTTGTACATATTTGGTACTTTGTGATTCAGACTTCAGTGCTATAGAAAAGGACTGGGGACTATGTAAAACTAGCACAGCTGCTTAAAACAAAACAAATAAAATCTGAATGAGGTTCCCACAGCCCCAGATTTGGTAGATCAGTGTTCCTGTCCACCTGTGCGGTGTCAGCCTCAACAGTCAGTTTTGTGTGTCGCCTCTTATAGTCCACTAAGTCCATTTCTCTGACCATCTCTTTTCACCCGAACACTCTTCAGAAGAAGGCCAGGAATTATTTTCTCTCTCTTTTGTCCCCCATACTTAGGGTAAGGAAGTGGGATTCGGAGAGGTTGTTCCCTGCTAAGTCACACACTGGGTTGGGTGCTGGAGTGTGGAGGAGCACCTAGAGACAGTCAACACGGGTTACGCATCATCACGACTGCGGTCTTTGCCATTTGTTTTATGTCCCTCAGCTTCCCCAGGAGAATTAGACACTCTCTCGTTTAATAAATACTGCACATACTGCTAACCCTAGTATAGCATTTGTTTACATGCATCTCCTTGGGGGAAAATAGCATTTCAATTCCATACTGCTTATCTCAGTATCTGGCATGCAGCAAGTTCTCAACACATATTTATTGAATAAAGATACATCTTGTATTCTGGAGGCCCACTGTACAAAAGCAATTATGAAAAATAAAGAAAGAAGAGGACCCATACATTAAGAGTGTGAAGCCCAAGAGGTGAAGGAGTGAGGGTTGGGCTTTGGACCTTCCCACAGTCTCCAAATTATTGCAATTTCTACCTCTACCTGGTATGCTGGAGCTGGCTCTTATCAGCTCATGACACTGATAGTTAAAGTTTTGAAGAATTTTGTGAGCCATTTGATTCATATTGGTAACTTAAAATTGAGCATGGTGGGGATATTTACATATTGAGAGCTGGCAAATACTACAAATGGAAATTTTTTTCTCTAATTCCTGGATTGAGGGCTTCAGTGTTGTGATTGCTTATGCCGTAACTCCACCACCCCCAGAACACTGATACCCCAGGAGTACTGGGGAGGCAGGAGGAGGGGGAAGTGACCTGTTCTGCTTACTTGGTGACTTAAGTAAGGCAGAGAGAGGATTTTAACCCTGTCTTTCTCCTCCTTTGTCAATATTTTTTCTTCAATACAGCCATACTAGAAGGCCTTACACATTCCTCATACAGGCCAACTTCTTCTCCCGTCACTCTCTGGAGTAGCAGTCTTAACACAGCTGCATGCCTCCCTCTTGACCTCTGCCAGGGAGCTGGGGTAGCCACAAAAGAGCTGACTGTTCTGAGGAATCTGAGGAAGTGACAATGATAGTGCTGATGGTGGTATTTATTCCGTGTCAGGCCCTGTGCTAACCGTGTCCATGCACAATGTCATTTAATCCACATGGCAACCCTGCAATGACAATAATGACTAGTATTTGTTAATCAAGGATTTTGTGTTAGTCCTTATGCTACACTCTAAGGATGAGGTGAGTTAAACAATCTCTGTCCCTCTGAAGGAGCCCCCAGTCTATGAGTCAAGATGACTTGTGAACAGTTAACCACCACACAGCGCAGTTCATTCGGCCTGCACCTCAGCAACAGCAACAGGAACAACAATAATACATGGTTACTTATTGTTTACTATGTGTTAGATGCTGTTCTAGGCATCTTACATGTATTATATTATTTAATCCTCCCTTTGGTTAGCCATCATGATCACCCCCACTTTAGAGATAAGGAAAATGAGGTACAGAAAGAATAAGACTGCATGTTTTACCACCATACTTTGTTACTGATGAGACAGAGATCCCTGTTGGATAAATAAAGAAACTGAGATACAAAGAGATAATGTAAGTGCCCAAAGCCACACAGCTATAAGTCATAGAAATGGGATTTAATTCAGGACTGTTTGGCCTCAGAGCAGGGATTATCTTCATAGTATTTATCATGGAGCTGATGATGGTGGTGACAGGGAAAAATCATGTCACCTCTCTAGTTAGAGGCTCTCATTTGGACATAGTCTCAGAGAAAATGAGCCTTAGACAGTAAGTCAAATCCTGTAGTCAGAGTCCTAAAACCAATGACATTGAGTCAGAACCCCAGCCTCTGACCTCAGGTCTCTCCTCCCATCTTTGGGCTTTGTCCTACTGCTTTCCCATGGGCTGTCCACAGACCTTTGGACTACTGATCTGTGCTGATCATGTCCATGCACAATGGACATGGTCCGAGGATGTAATTTCTTGGACATAGATTGGCTAGAACTTAGGAGTTCCCAGTTAGGGACTATAGTTTCTAATCATCTACTGTTTGAACTTCAGTCTGCCCCTTCTCTCCCTGGATTTCCATTTCCTGAAGGAAAAATGGGGTGCATTGGGGAACAGACTTAATGATCCCAAAGGTGCTTTTCGGAGCTAATATTATATTCTAAGTTTAGCTGGGGAATTAGAATTTGCTGAGAAAAAGTCACACTCTATAGCTTTGGATGGGAAAGAGCTTTATGACATGAGATTTGGGGGAATTAAGAATTCAGTTAAGCATCACCGAGTGGGCTGTGAATGGAAGAATACTGGCAAATCCTCAGGGACACAGTAATTAAACCAGAAGCGGATTAAAGTTCTTCTAAAAGAGATGTCAGCAAAAAGTAGTGATGAGCCTGACAGCCTCTGAGAGACCAGCTCGAAGGTTTATAGGTAAGGGAAATTAGGCAAGAGACTGGGAGATGGGAACTATGATAGAATAATTAATGTAAAAGAAAATGTTGAATAAGGGTCATAGCAATGCAGTGAAGCAATGTTACAGAACACTAAAATCAGGTGGAACCCTTCTTTCCCCAGAGTTTAGCAATTGTGAAAACAGTGAGACTTAAGGAAAACCCTCATGATCTTTGCTAAACCCCATTCTAACAATGGCAACAGAAATTCAGCGTTCTCTGGATGTTTTATTTTCCAATTTATAATAGAATGGAACTACTGCTTTAGAACATTGGCATTACTTGTTGCAGATGGAAGTGGCAGTACCTGAAAATAAATCTGATACAGAGAAAAGATAAAGCTGAAAAATCAAGTAAGATCTAAAGCATCATTTGGGGTCCTTGATCTAGCCATTCTTTATTATTATTATTATTATTTTATTTCAGCATATTATGGGGGTACAAATGTTGAGGTTACGTATATTGCCCTTGCCCTCCTCCCCCATAGAGTCAGAGCTTCAAGCATGACCATCCCCCATATGGTGCTCATCGCACTCATTATGTATGTATATACCCATCCCCTCTTCCCCTCTCCCATCTGCCCCACACCTGATGAATGTTGTTCCTATGTGTCCACTTAGGTGTTGATCAGTGAAACCAATTTGCTGGTGAGTACATATGGTGCTTGTTTACCCATTCTTGGGATACTTCATTTAGTAGAATGGGTTTCAGCTCTATCCAGGAAAATACAAGAGGTGCTATACCATTCTTAAAGTCATTCTTCTTCTTACAGGGATAGTCAATACCCCTCACCTCTTTTATGCCTTGAGCCTCTTGGGTTAGTTGCATTTCATTTGCAACCAGAAGAGTCCTAGTGCCTAATAAAAACTCATTTTATATTGGTATATATACATAAACGTGCACATAACTAAAACCATGGAAAGTGAAACTGCAGATAAGGGATGATTACTGTACTATTCGCTAAACACTGTATGCGGTTGTACATTCTCATTATATAAAGTCTGGAGGAAAAAGGGAGCCTTGCTGTTTACCATCAGCATGCTTATCAAGGATAAAGTATGCAACATAAACAGGGGAGTAGTGACGGGCAAGGGTTGGGGGAGGACACCCCATGCTCTCTGCACCCCATGGTTTCTGCTAGGGCACTGAGCTTGGTGGATGGGTGGGTAACACAGAGCCAGCAAAAGCATCCTCTACTCTCCCTTCAACTGCTTGTTTTCAGAGTTTTAGCTCCAAATCACTGTGTTATTTCACATTAGGTCCTTTCTGATTTTCCTTGGCTTCTTCATATACATTTTTGTTTCCTGTTTGCTTCCGAATGCTTCTTATATGCATTTAATAGGACGCAGAAGTCTCTAGATTCACTCAAACTTACACTTATTGATCTCCCCAATTAGTGACTGTATAAAACAGAAGGAAAGGCCTCAACTATGTTGAACAGATTGCAGAAGATTACTTCATTTGCAAAGGCCTTATCTCAAGGTTTCTTTCTTTACCAAGACTAATCTGCTTTGGCAGCTGGGGACCCTGGGACTTCCTCCTGCCTGATATGAACCTCAAGTACATGTGAAGCTGTTGAAGGAGTCCATTGGTTTGGAAAAGAGAGCACTCAAAGGTCTCAGGTAAATAGTCAGGAAGTGCTAAAATGCTGTGCCTGTAGATCAATCAGATTTTAGCTAGCATTTTATCCAAGTTAGCATGATAGAAGTTTCCATTCTTCTATTTAGTCAAGCTGCTATTTTCAAAGATCTCCTTGCACCTCTGCCTGCACAATGCCTCTACCTGTGCTCTCTCTTGAGCAGTGTCAGTCTTATCAGACAAACAGCTTGTTGGAAAGAGTCAGTCAGCCTCATCTGGCAATTAGGTTGAAGATAAGCTATTCATATCTTTTGCATTTGCAGGTAAAATCAAGATTTCCATTCAAAGGGTTCACTCTTGGGATAGATGGCATTTCTGACAACTGTGGTTTTGACATTGCTCACACTGAGCTGGGAATTGGAAGATCAAAGTTCTACTCATGGCTAAGCGTCTCACCCTTCCCTTGTCTTTGGAAGGGAACACCTCTGCCCTGAGTGGAGATTATCTGTCAGTAAAACCATGTAAACCTGACCTCCTATTTTGCTACAAGTCCGTTTTTTCATTTTGTTTTGTTTTCTATTTATGAAGCTGATTTTACATATTTCAAAATAAGAATCAATTTCCAAAGGAAGACTCTGTTAATTCAACTGTGCAATTTGACAGCTGCAGAAAATAGTGACTACAGCAGATACACATATGCTCTCTCACACACACAACGTGTGTACCTGCAGATTTTGATAATAATACCTTCTCTGAACAAATGGGTCAGAACTTGAGAAATTTTACTGCATTGCCATGTTGCTATCATACACAACTGAGTAACCTTAAGTTGAGCAAAAGTAGATAGGGACTCTTTCAAACACCGCTCTATTTCCAGTGCCCTGCTGTTTCCAGGAAATGTGCTCGATAAATATATGTTGAATCAGATGCAATTGGATTAAATGAACTTCATCAACAAATCTTAGAGTTTGCCACTTGCAAACAGAGAAACTGAGAATCAGTAGAATCAGGGGCTGTACCTAGAGTAGAAAGAAATGCAATTAGGATTTGAAGTTAAGTGTGCTAGACTCAGTGTTTTGTCTTATAAGGTTATTATTTAGCCCAGCCAAATTAGTAAACTTGTGGGACTTTAGACTGTCCATGGAAAACCTCTGATTTACCCCCATCATCCCCACCAGGAAGCCCATGTCAAATCTAGCTGATGTTAACAAATTCTACCACAGTATAATAATTTCATCCTGTGAGTTTAAGGCTGTGATTACGATTAAAAATGCTAATAACCTTGAGGGATGTCACATGCAAATTATCAGACATCTATCCTTTTATTTAAATGAAACATTTTATTCCAGCACACGTTCTTTTTAAGGGTTTAAATACCAATCACTATAGAGGAAGAGATGGGGGGATGAAAATCAGAAATAAGGGGTAATTAACAAATGTAAAACAATCTGACACAGTTCGTGCAGTGGCAGTGACAGCACTTTCATTTCCCCTCTCAGCACCCTGCTCCTGGTGTCGCTGGTATCCAAGTCATTAGCTGGTAAAGCTTAGCACCTCACTGAGGGGTATGCATGATTTCACTCTTCAAGATGGAAAAGTTGTTAAAAGGATTGCTATTTTGGGATTTGAGGTGCTGCCCAGCAACCCGCAAGTCACCATTTTAAAAAAATCATGGATATAAGATCACTGGAGATAGACATACAAATGCCGATGGGAAATTAAATTATTTAGAACAAAAGGAAATGTCCTATTTCAGAAGAAAACATTTATGTGAAGATATGTGTCTTGTTTGGCTCATTTGATTCTCTGAAATTGCTTCTTTTAAGTGAAGGAGAATAAAAAATCCTCTATAATTTTATAATCATAAAATTATATGACTCAATTTAATTTCATACAGGATATATCATTAGTCAAAATACGAAAATCTTTTCATTTTTATAAGAAGAGTTGTTCCCAAATGAAATGGATTCACCTTGTGGCATAGAGAGTTCAGGAAAACCTTAGGAGTGTTCAATCATAAACTAGATCATTATTTGGCAAATATATTTTAGAGGCCAATGCTGCAAAACATTCGGTGCTTGTTATGTCATACATGAGAATCATCTGGGATACTTGTTAAAAAGTAATGACTAAAATCTCCAGTGGTGCATTTCAGGAGTGTGCATTTTAAACAATTTATCAGGGAAATTGTGATATAGTCTAAAACTAAGAAACACCATCAAAGAGAATTGAATCTGATGATGATGAAGTGTCATTTTAGATGACATTTCCCCTCTTCCTTTATGTTAGTCCTTGAAAGAGTTCTATTTATTCAAAAGAAGTCAGTGTGGGTTAGTACGTCATCTAGGGCAACAGATAAAAATTCTGCTAAAAAATTATCACAGAATCAAAGAGAAAACAGTGAAAATCTAGCCCTTGGAAGCACCTGAGCTGTCATCACTCTTGTGAACCTAGGAAACAGAGGCTGTCTCTGGAGGGCATTGCTGCCGAGATAATCCAGTTCTGGTTAATTTGAAATTCCCAGATTAAGATTCAAAATTTCAAGAGAAAAAGCATCCAAATTGGAAAGAAAGAGGTAAAACTATCTCTATTTACAGATGAAATGACATTATACGTATATGCAATCCATAAGAAAGCTACTAGAGCTAATAAATGAAATCAGCAAAGTTGCAGGGTACAAAATCTATTGTTTCTCTATAAAACCAATGAGCCATCCATTACCCATTGCTGAATTAAACAATTATCAAAACCCCAAATCCCAAAATTCAATTATCAAGAAATTGAATCAATACTCCATTGCTCAATTAAGAAAGTAATTTCATTTACAATAGCATCTTGAAAAATTAAATACTTAGGAATAAATCTAAACAAGGAAGCTAAAATCCTACACACTGAAAGCTATGAAACATTGCTGAAAGAAGTAAGAAAGAACTTAATAGACATGTCAAGTTCATGTGTAGGAAGACTTAACATGGTTAATGTGTCAAAACTACTCACAGCAATCTATAGATTTAACACACTTTCTATCAAAATTCGATCAGCTTTTTCCATCAGTGTTTATAGCAATATTATTCACAATAGCCAAAGGATGGAAATGACACACATTTGTTAAATGAATGGATAAACAGTATGTGCTCCATACATACCATGAAGTATTATTCAAACATCAAAAGGAATGACATTTTGATATAGGTTGCAACATGGATGAATCTCAAAAACATTGCGCGATGAAATAAGCCAGACACAAAAGGATGAATACAGTATGATTCCATTTATATGAAGTACCTACCATAGTCAAATACACAGACACAGAAAGTAGAACAGAGGTTACCAGGAACTGGAGAGAGTAAGGCATGCAAAGGTATCGTTTGATGAGCAGAGAGTTTATGTTAAGGATGGTGAAAAATTTTGGGTGTAGATAGTGGTGATGGTTATGCAACATTGTGAATGTATTTAATACCACTAAATTGTACACTTACAAATGGTTATAAGTATTATGTTATACATATTTTAGCAGAATAAAAAATAAGGATAAATACCTTAACATAAAGAATGTTACTATTAGCTTAGTCTTGGATCTCATTCCTACCCCTTGTCTGGGGGCAAGCATCGAAGGCTGAGCCTTGGGAGAGGGGCGTCAACTCGACAGATGGCCCCACTGGCACTGCCAAAAGGGGGAAGGATTATTTCCCCAGAGAACAGTCAGGGGAAGCTGAGGAAGCAAAAGCAAATGGTGCTCACTGCAGAGATGTTTGAATAAAGATTAATGATCAGTGCCCACACACTACTAATCCCTCAAATTCTCATCTGCATTAACAAAAGAATGATTCAGCTGACTCCTGGAAAACACAATTTGTGTCTGCTTCTCTAATATCATTTGTCCTTGGCAATTTAACATGCGCTCCAATTAAGTCACTTAGAGTGAGCGACTTCTTATAGATAGGACCAAAACCCGCTATCCCCAAAAAGGAGTGATTTCTGACTAATTATGCTTTAATTTGTTTGGTGGAAACAATATCCAATATACCTCAGGCCCCTCAATGCTTTTAATATCTCATACTTCACCTGCTTACTCATCAGTGTGATCTGCCTGGTCCATGTAGACATTTAAATGGTGACCCTAGGCTTATGGTGAGTTGGCAAGTATGTGTGAGAAAGGTTATGCTGGCTTAAGCAACTTTGATTCCAAGAGAGGAAGAATAACCTGACTACTGCAGCTCCAGCTGCCTGGTGATGTTGAAGGTTCCTGAAGGGAGGCCTTGCATCCTGGAAGCACTGGAGTAAGGAGGAAGACGGCAGAAGGATGCTGCAGAACCATCCAGGTACTATCCTCTGCCTGTGACACTTTTCCTGTCATCTTAGTTCGTTCTTTCACTTATTTTTCTTCATATCATATATTATCACCCCTTGCAATGGTATGTATTTATTTGTTTACTGTCTTTTTCCTAACACAGGATATGCCTAAGATAAGGGAAGGAGTTTTGATTTTTTTTTCAGTGCTCTACTCAAAGCACCTAATATAGTTTGGGTATACTTTGCTGTCACAAAATAGGTAGACTGTGAATATTTGGTGAAAGAATATATCCAAATCCACATTTTTTACTTGTATGAATTAAAGGAGAACAAGTGCAATTTTGTTACATGGCCAAATCAATATTCTTAGAAGTCAACTTTCTTAAACTACTGCCAACATCTCCCTCCTCCACAAAATGAACAGCATGTTAGAGTCAGAGGGTTTCATGTAGCTCTGTCTGCTGCCTTCTATTATAGCAGATGAAGAGATATTACAATAAATATTATGTCTGTCACTTGCATGTCTTTCCATTGGATTCTCAACTCTTCAAAAGCAGGGAATGTGCAAACGCTTTCAGTGACTATTTATGGAATGAATGAAGTAAAACATGACTTGGGAAGTGGACTTTAAGAGTGAACATTAATAAATGAACTGAAGGTAGAATGCAATGCTTTCCTTCTCTTACTCTCTGTCAAATTCAAGAAAGTACACTGGTTCTGATTTGTTGTCCTAGTTATTTAAGCTTTTTTGTTTCCAGCAGAGGATATCTAGATTAAAAGATAAAGGTTGAGATAAAGATGGATTGTAGAATGCTAAAAATAGCTGTTATTGTCTTTTGAACAATGCTAGTATAGTAAGATCTAAATTAATCCTGGATTACTAATATTTATGGTAAATCATATGAGAGATAACACAAAGGCCATATTAAAAATTTTGATCTTGATAAAGTAGCTCCCAAAGTTCAAGTAAGTTCAAGAATATATGGGTAAAAGAAACACAAACACATTTTTAAAAAAGATTATTATTTTTAAAAGATTTTTATTCTTAATTACCAGATAAATATATGAATTTAGAATTCAGAAAATACAAATTTAGAAAATATAGAGAACAAAGGTATGTATATATCACCATTTGTACATATATTTGTGTATAAAGTTTAATAATTTATGTATCATTCAATATATATTTACATATATTTATTCATGTATATTTAATATTATTTGATAAGTTCCTGCTCCCTTATTCCATTAAATATTCTTTAAAATTGCAATAGCTATTCATTATTATAACATTTGCATCATTAATTCATTCAATCCCTTATTGAAGGTTATTTATATCCTGATAGATTGCAAAAAATGGCCACAAATCTCCACCCTTGTCTGTGTTCCCACCATCTTACAATGTGACTTTGAAGCTCCTCCAATCAAAAAGTACAGTCTGTTTCCACACTGGTCTGTATGACTTGCTTTGACCAACAAAATGTGGTGGAGGTGACTATATCGGCTCTAAGTCTACACACCCAGAAGTCTTGCACACTTCTACTTCCCTCCTTGGTATCCTGACAAACCACTATATAAGCAAGTCTGAGCTATCCTTCTGGTGGTGGTGACATGGAATTAGATGAGAAGCACAGGACCCAGCTCCTGATTTCCCCAGCTGACAGCCAACAAACAACCAGAGGCAGAGCTACGCAGCTAAAGCCTGCTGCCTGCAGATTAATGAGCAAGCCCAGCCAGATAGGGAAGAAACAACGAGTTAACTAATAAACAGTATTTTGTAATGATCATTTATTTATATAGCTTACATTTTTTTAAATTTTTATTTTTTTTATTTGGGGAAAACTACAAAGCATTTATAGTACAATGTTTACAGTCACCATTTGTAGTGAGCTGATTTCCCAAAATATATTACCACTCAAGTTGACTTATCTTGTTACATTCAAAAACCTACTCTGTCAAAGTAGTCCAGAGAGTACATACATAGTGCTCCAACTGTATCTACGTACAACCAACACTCCA